>VZTN01027959.1:844561-876075 GCA_013400515.1 Erpornis zantholeuca
GCACCCAGGTACGGACCGCGCCGAGCCGGGAGCGCCCGGGGAGTGGGGGCAGCGGGGCCGGGAGCGGCGCGGAGGAAGACCCTGGCTCTCGGCACCCCGTCAGCCCCCGCAGCTGCACCTGCCTCCCATCGCTCCTCAGCACCCCATCTCGGCAACCCCTCCACCCACCCTTCTTCCCTTCAGCGCCTCCATCCGCATCTCTGTCCCTCCTCTCAGCCGCTCCATCCACACCCCTATCCCTCCCTTCAACCCATCCATTCACACCTCTATCCCTCTCCTCAGTCCCTACACCCCTCCGTCCATCCCCTCAGCTTAGCCGGTCCATCCCCGCATCAAACGCCTGCCCTTCCCCAGGCAGGTCCCTCCCATCCAGCCGCATCTCTTCCTGCTCTTCTCAGCCACCCCTCTGTCCACCCGCAACTTCTCCGACCAAAGTCCCAGACTCTCCAGCCCCGTGTCCTGTCCTGTGCCCACATCTCTGCCCAATACCCCACTCATGTTTCCAGCTTCCTCTTTGCCCGCATGTTACCTCGTTCTTCCCCGTTCTTTATTACCTCAGTTTGCCCACCAGGCTGGCAGGGACCCTTCCTCAGCCCTAGACCTGCCTCTCTATGATTATCCCAAGAGTCACCTTACTCCTGCCTACGGTTTCTTTTAGGCCTGCAGTCCAGGCCTCTTATTCCTCCCTCTCCTCACTTAGGGATACTGGTATTCTTGAAAATTCCTGACTCTTAGGCTAACAAAACATCTTCAGGTTCCGGAGGTTTCCCCCACATTGCCTTCCTGTGACACCGTGGCTTGTGTTTTCCTTATTTTGGTTTTTGCTTGCCCAGCACAGCTCTGTCAGAGTCTGTCTTTGATACCGAGATTTGCTTTTAATCCTGTTTCTCCACTGACAGATTTGTACAAGCCCTCGGAGCCGCAGCAGAAGCAGCCTCACCCCCAGACTGTGACTAAGACTCGGAAGCAATTGCAACGGGAAAAAGCCCTCCAGCAGCAATGCCAGAAGCTGGGACTGCAGGGAGGAGCAGCCCCTGTCACTCCAGAGCAGTTGCTGTCTGCACCACAACCCAAGCCCTGTCACCCGCAGCAGCCCGGGCCAACACCTTGTCCTCCTGCCGCTGGGGATCAAAGGCAAAGTGACAGCCAAGAGCAGCAGGAGGGAGTGACTCTGCCAGAGTCTTGTAATGGCAGGGACAGTGCCCAGCCCCACCCTGCAAAGCCCAACACCCAAGTGGAGAGAAAGAAAGTGGAATTGTTAGTAAGTCCGTAAAATCGGGATGGGGTTTGTTATTCTGTGTTGATTCATTGTTTCATTGTGAAGTAAACTTCTGCGTCTGATAGGAAACTCTGAGAGATCAAATCATTCCCTTTTCTATGTGGCAGCATCTGTATGGAGAAGCAGCATGTATGAAGAAGCATCTCAAATTCTAAACTCAAAATGATCCGGGAGGTTCTCTTTTGCAGAGATGAGCTTTGAGAGGCTGTGGCTGATGGTTGTTCTGCCTGTAATTTCCCTGCCCCACTGTGGGCTGGGATCACCTGCCTGCAGTCCCTGCACCAGGATAGCAGCACTTTGAAAAGTCAAATTCCTCCTGTGGGTGAAGCTCACCAGTAGTACTGGCTGTTCATCTCATTTTTGTGGTGAGAAAAGCACAGACACTGTTTGCAGTGCAGAGAATTTTTTGGGAGCTTTGCAGAGAATTTTTTTGCACTGTGGAAAGCAAATGACATTTAGCTGCAGCAGTCACCTCCTCAATCTGCTGGATTCATCTCAGTCTGGATACTTGAATTTAAATCTTACTAAAAATATTTTTCTATGTGGGGTTTTAGGAATAGGGTGATGAGGACAAATCTGAAGAGGTGTGCAAGAATGTTTGTTAACAGCTGAGTTATTTGGGTATTTTTCAGTTCAGGCTCCTTGAGAGAGAACACAGTGGGGTGGAAAGCAGCAAAGCAGTTCTTTGTTTCTCCTAAATCCTGCTTAGTTGTGTTGACACAGGTAGTGCCCCCTCACCTGAGACCTGGCCTTCTGTCTTTTGGGATGGTTGTATCTCTTAGGAGATGTAGCCTAGGAAATGGAATCAATATCAGTCCTTCCCTGGGGGCAAAAGTGAATTCTTGTTCTTCCTTGTTGCTTATTTTCATTCTATCTCTTACCAGCCTTTCATTTGTATCCATTTAATTATTTGGGAGCTGTATGGTAAAGCAGACCTGTGAAAGAATCTGTTTTATGGAAAAGACATTTCTAAAAAAGAGGCTGTGTTGGCAGACGGAAGACATGGTGACTTGTAGCAGCCAGTAAGAAACTTGAAACTGCTTCTACCTGATATGGAAGCACATCCTTTAAACGAAGAATTCCGTCCATTTCTGAAAACTGCTCCATGCAGCTTATTTGGTTATGCAGATTTTAGTTCTTATCAGCAGATTTCATCTGGAAATGTTTTATGGGGCTGAGCAGCTTCTTGCAGATGATTCTTCTTTCCTCAGAACCACAACCTGTTTTTTTAAGAGTTTGCTCCAGAATATATGACTGTGAATATTTATGTTACAATATGGGGAGCAGGGAGAGAAATGAACTTTCTATTAATTTTGATGTTCTTGTCTATGAGCAGGCAGGAAAAATCCCGATGGGAAATCCTCCAGCAGGAGCAGCGGCTGATAGAAGAGAAGAATAAACGCAAGAAGGCACTCCTGGCCAAAGCTATTGCTGAGAGGTGAGGGATGAGCCTGGGGAAGGAGTTACTCTTCATCTGCAACCAGTTGCATATCACTTTTTCCTCCTCTCTGTGCTCTGTAAGCAGCTGTGATGGACATTTCTGTTTGATGACAAGTGCTGGCTAAGAAGTTGTAACTAAGCTTTTCACACTTCCAAAGCTGCAGCTCTGGAAAAGTGCGTAGATGGAAAAGTTATTACACAACTCGAGGATTAGCTGAAGTCCTTGAATTTGCTAGCAAGATAATGTTTGGAAGTTGGTGCTCATCCCTGTTGTGGTCCTGATTTGGTTTTGCTGGATACAAGGGAAGTTTATTTGATTCATAACCTATGAAAAGAAACTACCACTATTTTTGTTTAGACTTTTGGTTCATTAGCATGTGAAAAATGTAGAAAAGAGAAGATGATCAGCTTTAAGAAGGTACTGTTTTACTACTGGATGACTAGAAATTATAGAAATGCACGTATTCTTAGTTGTTCGCTCTTGCTCTTCAGGAGACCAGGCTTTAAGGCATTATACAGTGTTGTCCACCAAGGTGGTTTAAGACTACAGGGAAGGCAAGGTTTGTTGGGGAAGATGCTGGAACAGCTGATAACACTGGATCAAGGACAGTGATGTGAAGTTTTCAGGCTTGCAGTGCTCTCCCAGGCTTGTGTTGTGTTCTGCCCATCAAAGCCCTTGGGTAGCACGGGTGAACACAGCTTGTAGTGTGCTAAAGTCCTGAAAATTTTGTTTTCCTTTGCCAGGCAGAGATAAAACACAAGTGACTTTATTCTGAGTCACTGTAAGACATCAGACATGGGTGTGACCACCAGGCTTGGTTCTTCCTCCTGGAAACAGCCTGAGGAGAGAAAAGACACCAAAAGCAATAGCTAAAGAGTTATTTTTGTCACTCAAAGGTGTTCCTCCGGCTCCCAGCAATACTACAGGATGTCTATTTCCCTCCACCTGCATCAGCTGGTCAAATGGGAGATGGTGGCACTGCTTGCACACCTAGTCTTGCTTCCAGGTACCTCCCTTGGGTGTAAAGCAGTGGCTGAGAAGCATCATTTTGCTGGTGGTGATGAATGATGGCAAAGTGATGTGGTGTAAAAGCTTGTTGAAAGTCACTTAGCATGCTTGGGAATTAAATCCATCAAAGCTTGTTGCCCTTAGTAACATTTCGTTTTCAGGACTTAGGAATGAATAGGCCTAGTTGGAAAATGTTACATAAGGCTTGATTGAAACCCTTTGTGTTTGATGTAAAACTTTCCATTCACTTCATTGGGATTTGGCTGGGTCTTTTGGGAATAATTTTACAAAATGGAAATCAAGCTTAGGTTAGGTGACTTTTTGGCCCCTACTAACTGAGCTTCTTTGAAAGGGGATATTTGCAGGGCTAAAAACCCTTCCCCCTCTCACTTCCCCCCCAAGCCATTTCCTGTTTCCTTACACTGAGAACTACTTAGATACAGCAGCTTCTTGTGTGTTTCCACAGTGAAGAAACACAATCCATTTTAGGCACTTTGATTATAGTCATTATGTAATTTTGCCATAGTCCTTTAATAGCAGGCATTTTAGATCCCCGTGGATGCTAAAAAAGATCAAAAGCCCTACACCATAAAGGAGAAACCTTCTGAATAGGTCCTAAAGAAGTCAGTTGCTCTGCAATGAAATGGGGCCCAGTATGTCAAGAAGAAAGGCTTGAAAAGGAAATTTAAAGAAAAAAATCATCTTCCTTTTGCAGATCCAAAAGAACTCAAGCTGAGACAGTGAAACTGAAAAGGATTCAGAAGGAGCTGCAGGCTCTGGATGACATGGTGTCTGCTGACATCGGAATCCTGAGGAACCGCATCGACCAGGCCAGCCTGGACTACTCCTATGCCCGGTAAGCGACACACAGGGAGAAGGGAACATGGAGTAGCCCTGCCTGAGAGGAGGGGAAAATGCTGTTTCCTCTCACTGAAGCACTGATGAAGTCATGTCACTAATAATGTGCAGTTAAAGCGGTCACAGTCTGGGGGGCTTTCAGATCTGAAAGTAAAAGTATGCTTTTTATTTCCTCATTTTTCCTGTGGAATCTGGGAACTGAAGCAGGTTTTCTGACTGGAGACTGCTGTCACAAGACATAAGTCCTGCTTTAAGTGTGCAGTTGTCCATAAGCCCTGCTTTATTGTTTCAAGGTTGTTTATTTCTTCTCAAAGGGAAAGAGGTTTTTCTTGAAAAGTCCTGAAATGAAAATCCTCTTCAGGGAAATTTGCTTGTTCAGGACGGCTCTGGTCCTGCTGGAATCAGTGGCACAAATTAAGCTTAAAACATATAATCCTGCTGAAGTATTTTTGCAACTAGGACCAAAAATGGAAGGAACAGGGAAGCTTTTACTCTTCACAATGTGCCTTTAATCACTCTAGTTGTGATGAGTTCCTTATAGGCAAGAAATTAATGGGAACACCCCATTAGCTTTGGGTAAACCACAACATCAGTAGATAAACAGCAGCATGTTTGTGCAGCCGGTTCATAAAGCAGAAATGTTCACTCGTGGTTTTTGGTTCGCTATTCAATGTGTTAAATGCTCATTTCTCCTTCTGACTTCTGCCATACCATGACCACAGGCCAATAAACATTGTAATTAGTCTTGAAAAAAATAGCAGTGGTAGCTAAAAAAATTAAGATTTCTTTGGTGTAATTATCATTTGAAATGTCTGAGATTAACTGTAGTTAGCGTAGCTGATTGCATGTGAATACAGAATTTCCTGTCCTCAAGAGAAAGAACATTTCAATTGATTTTAGGTTTCATCTGGTTTTTAAAACCATTAAATGCTCTTGAAATCTTCTCACCCAAGTTTTGTAATAAAGGATCTATTTGACATGCTTACTGGCTCAAGAGCACAAGCAGCTCTTGACATTAGGAAAGCAGTTTTAAATGACAATAGCAAAAGGAGATGCTTTTAGGACAAGTGGGTAAATTTCACCAAAATATTAATGACTTTCATGAATTTAGTAAATGTTTTCTTGAGGGAGGGATTTGGAAATGTGAGGTAGATACTTCCAGTGCTGTAGTTTTTATGCATTATAAGCAAAAGCAAATTTACTTTTAAATGGAGTCTTTTAAAGCAATTTCTTAGTACTTGCCTTTTATTTTAGGGCTAAAACACAAAGCATTTCAGTCAGTCAAAAAGTGCAGTATTAAATAGTTCTGAGCACATACCTAGTTAGCAACATTTGACAATTGCTATGGAATAGAATTTTTGTTAATATGATGTGACTAATAGGTGTAAATTCAGCCCAAATGTTTAGCTGTGCAGATGTTTCCAGCATAGCATTAGTTTTGCCACTTCAGGTATCTGACTCAGAGAATCCTGACTTTCTTGAGAGGGAAACATAAGTGGGTATCTTCTGCCCACTGCAGACATAGCCTTTATAGCTGGGTAAAAGTCATGTGGTTATTATATAAAAGAACATATTTGGGAAGGCTTTTCTAGGTCCTATTTCCTTCTGTTTCACTAAGCAAAAGACCTCTCCTATCTTTCTGTTGCTTTGTTTAAGCTGGAATACTGGAATCCTGTTTTATAAAAGTTCTGGATTCTTTATTCAATCACCTTACTAATACTAGTTTTATGAGTGCTCTGTAGTCACGTTGCAAAAGCCTTTGTATGTTCCATTTCCTGATGAGCAAGAGTGCATAATTCTTTTAATTAGAATTAATACCCAGGTTTACTAATGTAGTGAAAGATGCATAATTAACATGGACACCAGCCTTTAAAGTGATAGATATTCTCTCTGTGTTAACTCAATAAATACTTAGAATATTCCCTTTTTGCTGTATTTGTCGTGACAGGAGGTGCAAATTGGCAGGAGGTGAGTGTCAGGAGGGATGCTTGCAATAAAATTCTACATCTGTATTGATGTCATGCTGTGTCAGTCCGTGCTGCCCCTGATTTTCTGAGCATATATATGGGTGGCCAGAAAAGTACATGATCCAAATGTCAACGTGCTCCATCAAGCATCTGTATCTGGGGCGATGTGGTTGGGTTATAAAAACACCAAACTGCTCTGTGGTGTGTCAGTTCACTAAGTGGGTTTTCATTAGAAGTGTGAAAACACTGCAATTTCTGATGGGTTCTTTCTGCTTCTAGTGATGCATCTCTTCAAACAGGCAGTGAAAGTCGGTGTTTGTGATTCAGTCTGAGCAAATTAACTCTTGAAATACACAACAGAGCCCCAGGTGTCCAGAGACATTTTGATCAATTCACACTTATTTTCTTCCCTCTTGCTAATGCGGCAGCATGTCATGAATAGCTGGCACAGTGCATTGCAGAGCATGTTGCATTCCAAGAGTTCTTAAAGTATCTGTCCCTGTGTCAGGTTGTGAGGTGCTGTGAGAATTAACCCTCCAGAAATGCTGCCGGTTTTGCAGGAAGCGCTATGACAAGGCTGAGTCCGAGTACGTGGCAGCCAAGCTGGACCTGCAGCACAAGACGGAGATCAAGGAGCACCTCACAGAGCACCTGTGCACCATCATCCAGCAAAATGAGCTCCGCAAGGCCAGGAAGCTGGAGGAGTTAATGCAGCAGCTGGATGTGGAGGCAGATGAGGAAAATCTGGAGCTCGAGATCGAGGTGGAGAGGATGCTGCAGCAGCAGGAGGCAGAAGCAGGGAGACAACCCAGCCAGTCACACAGCCATGCTGGAACAGCCAAGGAAAGCCCTGCTCCCAGTGTTGTGGGGCAGGAGAGCCAGCATGCCAACCATGCTGGTGCTTCTCTTGCAGTTTCTGAACAGTCTCAAAACCCCAGGACCAAATCCCTCTCCAACATGGACAGCCAAACTCAGGTAGTAAATGTGACTTCAGGAAGCTCCCCAGCTTGTTCTGCTACATGACTTCTGGATGCAGATAAGCCAGTGGTTATGGATGAGGTACTCTCTGCAGGCTTTTGGCTATATGTTGTGTCTGGGCTTCAGCAGTGCCAGTAATATGCACTTCATTTCTCTTTTTGTTTATATTGTTTTCGAATTTTGAAGACTTTTCTTTCCACAAGACTCATTTGGGGTTCATAATCTATCATCATTCCAGTGTACGTTCATGTTCTACTGCCCAGCTCTTCATGGGCTTTTGTACCTTCCTGAAGCACTTGGAAGTGAACAGTAGGGTTTGTCCAAAGATTTTCAGCATTTTGATGTCACAGGTTCCTGTTCTGAGCAGTGTGCAAGAGAAAGATATCGACAGGAGGAAACATCACACCTTGGTCTGCTTCAGAACACATTCTGACAACTGCAATAGGATGTTTGTCTTCCTTTGTATCCATAAGGGATTAGTTTCCAACGGTTTCTCCTGCTGTGAAACCCAAGTGCTTATTTTAATTGCCTTCATAGAAGTTACTCTTTCCTGATTTAAAGGAAATTTGCATATTGAGGCAAACCGCAAAGTCAGTTGTAATACCTCATATTTATCACTTTGCCTGTTCCTTTCAGCTAATGCTGAATCATGAAGCTGTACATTGATAACACTATTTGCTATGAAATCACAGCTGCTATGGTTTAACAAAAATTATGGGTTACAGTTTAAGACATTGCAGAATGTAGAAGTAGAAACCCACAAAGAGTGTTATATTTAAAGCTGTTGCATTGCAGATTTTCTTTGTAGTTGCCTCAAAGTGCCAATAATTAGCCATAATTAGCCAATAATTCATCTTGTAATGAATAATTCCCACAGTATATTGGAAATGAACCTATTTTTGTAGAACATTCAGTGCATTTTCTTGCCTGAAGAGCAGGTTAGTACCCCACAAAAGTTCAGCTGATTTGCTCTACTGCTTTTGAAAGGCTTTAAAAAGCTATTCCAGGTGGAGAAGGGCTCAGGAATTAAAGGAGAACGTAGGAGTATCTCCCACAGACTGATGGCAGCTGCAAACTGTGGCAACTGCACTCACTGTTAACCTCTTTGTAACAGGAAGTGTGGAAATGGTTCCTGGAATACCTGACCTGCACGTGTTGGTCTGAGTTTATGAATGAGTTGCTGAATGACGCCACTGAGTCTATAAATGGGACACTGATTATCTCTATGGCTTTAACAGTGGAAAAACATGTCACTACATTTCAGTTTTATTCTATTAATAAATCAGTGCATCTTGTACGCAGTGTGTTTACTTTCAGTTGTGATATCTGAGACTAATACAGGGATCCAAGACTGCTTTTCCACAGGAGATGATAAATGGTAGAATCAGATATGTCTTTTGGCAGCTTTCCGCTGTGTGACAATAAAACCTCAAAAAAGGCTGTTCCAAAATATGGAAATGTATGAAGCAAAGATATAGCAGGACACACAAGTAACGCTCGGCAGGACTCTTTTCAACTAACTGCCTCAGGGCAATGGTGGAAAATCTCTCCTGGTGCCTTCCATACACGGGAGAAAGTGGAATAAATATATTTCCTAGAGCAGCTGCTCATAATTTGGGCTAACTGGAGTTAGAATCTAACTCCAAATTAGTACTAGAAATACCTATGAAGCATTGTGCTGTTGTTTCTGGTACACTGCATTCCCTGTTATTTTGCTGGAAGACCTGACCTAAAAGCAGAAGATTTGATTGTATTGTGAGAAAATTGTGACTGACTTCCTTTGCTGTGTCTGCAGTTGCAGGACACCTCGTAGTGACCTGCTGATGGTTTTCAGAACAGGATACCAGCAAGTGCAGTAATAATTTAATTGTACCACTGTCGTTTCCATCCTCTGCAGCTGTCCCCAGTTGTTCCTCAAGAGATTCAGAGTCCTAGAGGATAGGTCTGTTCCTAATTACAGTTGTGTTCAGCTCACCGGGGACATGCAAAAGAGCTTCTGACAGAAGAGCTGAATTGCAAATGGTATTTACGGAAATCACAAAGACACCATGTTGTATGTAATTCATGGTTCTCTGGTAGGCTAAAATGTGGTTAGAGTATTTCTACACCTTGTTGTCACAGGTAAGATTATTGTTTGAACTCTGAAAACGGCAAAAAATTCCAAGTCCAAAGATCTTTTTGACAACTGTTAAAGAATATGAGTTTCCTAGAAGGGAGTCAGTTTATTTGCAACAAAATTCCTTAAAGGCTGAAAAATTGTTGTGTACCATTCTGATAGTGGTGGTGCTGTTTTTGCCTGAGAGGGAAGATGGTGTTACAATCAGCGGTTTCTGTTCTCTTACTAGTCCCTTGTTGAAGTTCTGGCCAGTTCTCTCTGTCTTTAACTTCTGAGCCTGCGAAGTGAGGTGGACTGGCTGGAAGCCACGTGAAACAGCCATATGGAATAACAATAGCAGCCCAGCATTAGGCTGCTCTTGATAGCCAGGGAGCTCAAGAGTTAACTTGTTTGATCTCAGTTACGAAGCCTTTCTCTGACGTGTGATATAAACCACTACCATGGTGTCAGTTCCACTTTGGAAGTTCGCGAATGTTTTGATGGGTGCCAGTGTGCCGGTTTAACATTCCCCCTGCGCCGGAGCCAAGGAGTCCGGTCCTAATTGTAACAGCATGTGTGCTGGTCAGAAATGCCAGGAGATGATTTTGGTGCAACAAAAGCTTTGGGTTTTTTCTCTTGTTTCTCCTTGAAGGAAAGAGAACTGTTGGAATTGAGACTCTTCAAGCAAAAGCCATTTCTGCCTTTATACTAGCTGATGTTACACTTGGCTCTGCTGTCCCAGGTGTGCACTGAGGGCAGATGTGCTGTCCACTCTACTATGTGTATATGTTGTATCTCTTCAGAAGAAGGGAAAAATTGAAAGCTCAGCACACCTCAGGAATAAGTGAGGAGATTTTTAGTGAGGACCTTTTGCACAGGTAGAGGTTAAAGTCTTGAGTGTGAAGCACGCTGGGCTTGAACACCCATGGCAGGGAAAATAGAGGCATGTGATGTCTGATAGTAACACTGCGGGGCTTGGCACAGGGGACTCTCCTCTGGCAACGTGGCCATTTCTGTGTTGGATCACCACATTACCATTATAGGAAGAACTGGAAAACACCAATGTACACCACTGAGAATGTTACAAAGCACAGTGTAATTGTCCATGTTGCATTTTGGCCAGGATGTCAGGATTAGCACTCCCTCCTCTTTCAAGAAATGTTTAAATGAGCGCAGATGGTCATGACTCAGCCTGGGGTTCCCATGGATGTGTACTGCATGGTGTAAAACGCCCCAATCTGATTATATATCCAGCCAGATGAAGCTGGGCTCTCAAGAGGTTTGAGCTTAGGGGAGCTTTCTGGGGAGGGACTCAGGTTCTCCATCAGCCATTTTTCTTCCTAATGCCTTCTGTGATGCAGTGGAGTCTTTCCTTTGGGCCTGGATCCTGTCTGAACTGAATGAGGAAAAACTAGTAACAGAGAAATGTAGAGACTGGCCTAGTGGTTGGAGGTACTGTGTTTCCTGATCAGCTGCATTAAGAACATGATAGAGGATTGCTCATGGAAGGATAACCTCTGGGGAAGTTCTGGAGCCCAAGAAAGGGGCAGAGCAATATCAAATTCCCTCATTTGCTGGGATTCCATCTAATCTGTATTTTCTGCTTAGGACAATAGGACCTAAAGACTAACTGTTCCTAACACCCTTCTGTCAAGGTTCAGGTTTGGATTAAACACACTGTGATATGGTTTGTCCCAGCCTGAGGCCTGGTACTTTACCAGATGCACCTTATGTGGGATCTTTGAGCCTCTGTGGGTCCCGGACTGAGGTTAGTACTTTCGTGGGGTTCTGTGTAACAGTGTCTTGGGTCTCTGTGCTCTGCTCTTGCACAAGCCATAGCTGTGTATAAGGGTTCCTGCAGCTGCTGAGAGATTGCTAAAATTTTTCTGCAGGACTGATCCATCCCAGAAATCCTATGTTCAGCACTTTGGTGCTATATCATGATCCGTTTTCTAATTCCATGGATATAAGCAGGTGTGGCATGTAATGGACAAAGGGTTTTGCCAGTGGCAGTGTAAATAGTGTGTAGACATGTGGGCTGGTGTTACAGAAACCACATGCTTGTTAAGTGCCCTATTTAGGCTGGTCTGCGTGGGCCCATTAAAGCGAGTGTTGGCTCCTTTGATGGGGCACGAGACTGGTTTCCTTCATGGTTTCCCTAATTTACGTCCCAGCAGAGAACTCGTACGTCAGTGGGGAAAGACCAAGTAATGAGAGAAGTGAGCCAAGCCTCACCCCCTCGGCATGATGGGACATCAGATCCTTCAAAACCTTGCCTTTGGTAGCCTGTTAGTTACAGGGTTTAAATCATGCCTTTTAAGGCTCAGGTAGAGACACTAAAAAGCATGGGCCTTTCTGAATTAGGGCCTGGATCGTGTAGTTAGAGTCATTTTCTCAATTAGCTAAACATAAATCAGTCTAACAAGGCACTTGGGAGCACTGGGCAGGTTTAGTACCTTGTCTCTCCTGCCTCTGTCCTTACCACTCCCACCTGCTTGTTTGGCTGATCAGCCAGTGATTTTATTTTTCCACGCTGCCAGTGCTGAGTAGTGAGTTTTGATGTCTGAACTGGATTTCACACCTGGCACGTGAGTGCAAGAGTGGAGAACTGGAAGAAATTGCTCTTGGGCAAGTAGGTAAAATAGCTCTCATGTGTGGCAGAGATTCAGCAGTCTCAGCACTCCAAGCCACACCGTCCTTCAGGGGCTGGGAATGGTGTCCTGTTGAATAGGCAGTGGTGGGTGGTGACATGAGTGCAGAAAGTCCAGCAGCAGCAGGGATGGGATATCTGGGACTGGAAAGCACGTGTTGGGGCTGCAACTCCAGAGCTGGGTAATGGAGCACGTGACTCCTTTTCCCGGACCCTTTTCCTTGTCTCCACTGTGTAAGGACTGTGCTGTTTTCTGGAGACTGATGGAAATCTGGGATGGGATAGGTTGCCCTGTACCCAGTTCAGCCCAGTGCTCTGGTGGAGCCTTGGGATCCGTTTCTGCCAGCAAGAGAAAAGCTTGGAGGTTCCTCATAGCAAAGAATGAGACCCCGAGAGATGAAAGAACCCATTTTATGACTTGTGATGCCATTGAAGTGGATATAAATCATCCCAAGGAAAAGCTGCGGTTTTGGGTATATCCCTTCAGTCTCTTACATTGTTTAGAATGTGGGAGGATGTGGCAAGATGGCAGAATGAAGGAACAGAGTCACTTCACCCAGACTGTGCATGGGCTGAAGCTGTGGCACTCCCTCAGTCAGCTTTCAAGGGCTGGAGCTGAGTAAGAGAAAAACACCCAAGCACCAAAAAAATACTTTGTGGGTAATAAAAGTGAAACATGAGTCATAAATAAATCCCTGAATGATGGGCCTTTTTAAGTTCCCCATGCAAGGTTATTTTTCTCTAGCAGTTGGTAGTGGTGGTGATGTATCTGAAACATGATTGACTAGTGTGATCCTCTCATATTCAGGTTATTGGGGCTGAATCTCACTCTTCAAATGTCTGTCTGACATTTTTCTCTGCAGTAATTGGTCTTTGTTCTGGTTTGCTGGTGTTTCCTGATTAGGCAGGGCCAAATTGAGCCCCAAATCTCAACCTGTGAAGGCACTGCTCTGAATTTTCTGTGGCTCAGGAGCCCTCACATACTGTGATGGGTTTGTAAGGGAACAGCTGCAGACAAGGACACACAGGACACACAGCAGAAGCAGCTCTAAATGCACAATTGCTGACCTTGTGTTGCTCCTGCATTTGTCACTAACTGTCCTGAAGGAGACCCCGGTGAGTTATTTCACATGCACAGCTTCCTCCTTCAACAAGCCAGTAAAGAAGGTAGTAGAGCAAAGGACAGAGTCACTCCCATGAACTACAAGATTAGCAATGGTATCTGGCTGGTGATTGATACCGAGTGAGGTTGTGGATGCTCTGCAGTCCTAAGTCCAGCAGCAACAGAAATAGGAGCCCTTCAGCTGCCTACCATGTAGCTAATGGGCAGCTGACCTTCTTGACCATTGCCTCCATGCAGACCACTGTATCCCTAGGAAAACTGAAGGGATGGAGAGCTCTGGGAGTCATTCCTAGGCAGCAGGTAGCAGCACCTCGCTGCTGGTGTGACTCCTTCACAGGTAGGAGCTATCCTGCAGATAGTGCCTCAGCAAGCCATGTTATCTTGCTTCCTTCCTTTTGCCATATGGAAGGGAAGCTCTTTGCACTACCACTGCCTTAGGAGGTCATGAGCTGTCAGCCCATCAAGTGGTACCCCACTAGAAGTGTTTGTTGACTGCATTTAAGAATCACAAACTGGCTATCCCTTGGATTGTTAGCTTGGGCAACAAACTCATGGGTGAGCTGTGCTGTGAGCCTCTGCCAAAATCTCTGCTGAGTACACTCCCTGCCTTGGGCACATGAGGTAGGTACAGTGCAACGGCTCTGCCATTGCAGGCTTAAGTTACTTTCCCCATTCCAGTGTAGACAGACTGTCCCAAGGAGGGGTTAATCCAATTCAGAGATCATTTTCTTCAAAGTTTCTCAGTTTGCCTCTGGAGTAGGTTTCTGAGCATCGCCCCAAACTTCATATCACGTCTTAAATAGTTCTGTAGCTGTTTAGGTGATGACTCTGGTTGCTAATGGTGCATATTTCATTGTCTGTAATGCTGATGGTCTCCTAGAGGTTGTGTCTCTGGCTTGACTGTCGTGTGAGCTGCAGCCGCTCCCACATTTTGGTGGTTTGCTTCATGGAAAAGATGATACTCTTTGGCGTGAGGATGTGCTCATGGAGAACCAGGTCCATTCCAGCGTTTTCCTAACGTGCTTCTCTGATCCTCCAAAAAGAACATCCTGTAGCTGTTTTAAAAAGTCATGCCTCATTCCCTGCAGGATTTCCTTCTTGCTTCCAGATCTTTTTTCCCCATCTGCTAAAACACCAGTTGTTTTCTTTTCTTCATTCCTCAAATCAAATATTTAGCAGTGGACTTTTCTCCATGACATCTCACTGCATCCCCTAACTACTGTGGAGTGTTCGTCAGTCTCACTGACATTAACCAGTTCTACAGGAAAACAGCACTGCCAAGCAGGCAGGCTCCACTCCTGGACTTGCTCAGCGTATGTGGTACTGTCAGTGACAGTCCCCCTGTGAGTCTCTCAGGGATGATGCGTTTGCTGGCAGAACTTGCAAAGCTGTTGGAAAATACTTTCCTTGGCCTGGTAAGTTGCACTTGGGCCCTCATGGTTGCTCCAATGGCCTCAACATTCACAAAGCTCTCTGCTTTTCATAGAGGGGAGTCACCATTTGCTTTTGAAGGACTAGTCAGTCTCCTCTGCTCCAGATGCCTGCCACACTGGAGCCTTTCATTACTCAAACCCTTCCAAGCCACCGGTTTTCTTTTCTCCTCTGTCTTTCAGTTTCCCTTTCTACTTCCAGCAGCTGCCAGGAAACTTCATGGACCCATCTGTCCTCCAGGCCAGGCAAATAACCAGGGCTCCTCAGAGCCACCAGGCTGAGCAGAAGGTGAGTGAGCACAAGGTGGTACTGGAAGTGCTTTGATTCATAGAATTAAAACTCAGTAGGATTAAAATCAGAGCCAATTTTAGAAGCCCACATCCCTGCTATTCTTCCCACTTCTCACGGGCTTCGGGGTTATCCATGTTCACCATTACACCCTAAACATTTGCACTCAGAAATCTTTGCTTTCACCTGCTGTGTCTGTAACCCCAGAGGTGGCTGTTTTGAGTTGGTCACCTCTGGGGAGGTAACAAATGATAACCCAACTGGGCATCTCTGGGGAGAGCCAGAAGGAGACTTCCTGGTGGAGGCAAGGCCTGGGGAAGGCATTTGGGATGGCTGCCATCCTCACACACATCAAAGGTGAGAATGGCTTTTATCAAGAGGCAGTAAAACTAATCCAAAGCCCACTTTAATGTATTTGCCACATATTTGAAAGGGAACTGATTTCAGAAATGCTTTCGAAAGTTTTAAAAATTCTTCTGGACCTGTGTCTTAGCGCTCTTTCCACTCTGGAAACCTGATGCTTTTGTTTCTGGGATCCCAGATGTTCTGGATTCATGACTGAGAGAAGACTGAGAACTAAAACTATTTCTAAACCTCTTCTGAAATATGGGCACAAATAGTTTGAGTTTTTTTCCTACCTCTAAATCTTTGTTAAACTCAGAGGGTTTTTTTAAAACCCATGCCATGCTTACAGTAAATATCACCTCCTCAGTCAGCAAGTGAGACATCTTCCCATTCAGTTGTCAAAAACCCCTCATTTGCACCTCACTAAGCCTGGAAGACACTGGCCTTTTGACCTACTGGGGTGCTTGCCCCTAGTCTGGAGCTTTAGGCCAGTCCTGTTTTGCTGGAAGAAATGAACCTTTAGTGTTTAAAACAGGAGCAAATCCTTGGCAAGATCAGAGGAACTATAGCCTTTCTCATTTTCTTTTTTTTTTTTTCCCTGCAGGAGAGCTTAAACATCGCTGCTTTCATTTGGAAAGGGCGAGTGACTTTCCCATGCTGTAATACCCAGCAAGTGTTGAGAGAATGTGGTTACATAAAACCATATTTTTAATACAACCGACAGACTGTCTTGAGAGCTAAGTGTTTTTTGACAGTTTTTATGCACCTGTTAATTCAAAGCTCTTAACATGTGCCAGTTAAAAAGAGCCAGGCACTAAAACATCCACCCTGTGGACGGCCGGGGCTCAGCTGCACACCAGAGCACAGGGAATCCATGCAAGGTAGAAACTTGGCTTCTCTCACAGCACCAACTGGTACAGAGCTAATTCAACTCAGAGCTTTTGTTTCCCAGTCCTGCTTGGCCTTGAAGATTCCTGCTTCTGCTTTGGACCTGAAGAACAGCTGACATTTCTTTGGGTTTCTTCTGTTTGCTTTTCCCAGCTGTGTCAGAAAGAAAAGATGCTAAACTTCCTGTCAGGTCCATACCCTTAAAAGAGTTGCACTGACAATACTTCCCCAGGCTCCTCTGCTAAATTTGTGCTTCCTTGTTTTCATGATAATGGGATTGCTTTTTGTGATCAGGTACAGCCCAGATGGAAACCTGCTGCACTCTCCTCCAGTGTGCCTGCTTAGGTATCACCTCCACATCACTCCCTGCTCAGGTGGTCTCTTCAGACCCAGACTTGCTACCAGTAACACACAGAAAGGCTGAGAAGTTCTCCTCCTTCTCTTGTCTAAAATTTTCCTTCTTCTCCATCCCTTCAATATTACAACGATTGTAATATTGAGATTTTCTCAGGGTCATTTTAAACCCCTCACAGACAGATCTTCCCACTCCACTCTGTGACTTTCTCCCCACATAGTATCTGCTCCCATCACAACTCCACAGTTTTGTCTGGCTCTGCACACTGTGGAACACCCGATGGCCTCATCCCTGTGGAGAAAAACTTGAAAACTCAGCACCATCTGACATAAAGCCTCAAAAAAACCCAGAAGGCAGATACTACAACTACAAGAAAGCCTGAGAATTTTAAATACTTGCAGATGCTGACACAGTAGTTTCTGTGGTAGAAATGACCCGCTAACCCTAAAATGAGTGGCCACTAATTTTTTGTGCAAGTTACTGTGCATTTGGGGTGTGTTTGTGTGTAAGGAAGGGCTAGCATGCCACTGCCACTCTCCTGCTGTGGAAATTTAGTTGAGCTTAATCAAGCCTTCAGCTGATAATTGCACTGCCTTGAGGAGATGGAGCCATGGCAGCTCTAGATCTTTCCTTTATCTCAAGGCCAAGAAGGCATGAGGAGAGTCTCTAGTGTTAAGCCCAAAGCTTAATAAAGCAAACGTCAATATTCCTTCTTGCATCTCTGCTAAGAGGCATAGATTTCCCTACAGATGTGATTGCTTGACATTTGGAAACTCATAATGAATAACCTGTCAGAACAGTATTAGTATCTCTGAATGCTGCACGTGAGCTTGAACTGACAGGAGGGTTCTTTAAGCAGGAAACATGAGGTGAAGGCTTGTCAGGACAATAGATGGGGCTAGGATTCCCCTTCAATAACACTAAGGCTGTTTATTGCAAAATTGCATGGCAGGACAAATCTGCTCCACATCAGGTGTGTGCACACTGTCGCTTTGTATTGAATTAGCTAGAGCATGGTATATAGTGTTTATATTGGCTTCACATTTTACACTGGCTACAGGAAGACATATTGTACCCCATCTGGCATAAATCCTGTTGGACCACAGTTACCCTGTGACAATTCAGCAGATAAACTGGACTAGGCAGAGTGATATACACTGCATCAGTGTTTTGCTGCATGGGATAACAGTGTTAGTCATGTCCTGGGTACCCTCAGACAAAATTTTCTGTCTCAGTACTGCTTAACTGTGCAGGTATGTGTGATGCTTATGATGTTTCCTTGAAAAACGTGACTCTGCTCCTGCTGAAAGGTTGCATTACTGTTATTTCTTCTACTTCAGCACCTGTGGTCCATGGACTTGACCTGTAGCTTGTGTCTTTTTAGGGTGCACCTTCCAAGCAAGATGAATGTATAGCTGGGGTGATCTCCTGTTCTGGAGTGACAGAACTGGAAAGGATCTCAACAGGTCCTCTAACTCATAGCCATAACCAAGTCCACCCTGTGCGTTCCAACTGATAATTGTCTGATAGTTCCTGCATCCTGCAGTGATGGAGAATCCATCTCTCAGCAATGGAAGCTGAGTAGAACCCAAGGTCTAACTGGAAACTCCACGTTTACACTTGAACCTGGGTCTGCTCACCTCATTGACTGTTTGAGGAGAATGGTTTTTCCTCTTCCCAAAGCACACCCTTTCTCTGTGTTATCCTTTAAAGCACTTGCACAGCAGGCTCTGCAGTGAGGCAGGGAGTGAAGTATTCGTGGTGGGAAGTATCCCAAACTTGCTCAGATCTGTGCTGAGATTCCAGCAGTAATCGAGCCATCTGTGACTCATCTTCATGCTTGTGCATCAACTCATGGAGAGATCCTCAGAGCAAGCAAGGCACTCATTCCCTGCATGATCACACAGAACACAGCACCAGGCTCCTGGTGGTTTGTCCTCATGGGGGGACAGGGCTATGATGCAAGATAAGTTCATAAGAAAAGTATGGTGGTTATTTACTGTTCTGAAACATGCTCCGTTTTCAGCTAAAGGAAAATTCTAAGAGTCATAAGCCTTGCTGAGAGCTGAGCTACTTTTCCAAACAAATTGACTCCATTTCCATCTGATTTAAATTTGAGAGAACTGCTCGTGTCCCAAAGCTGAATGATTTTATCACCTCTTCACCAGCCCCAGTATATGATGACAGATTTTTTTGCTTGAACCAGAGAATAATTTTGCTGAGAGATCTCCCAGTTTTCACCCATCTGAGGAGCCCTGATGTTTCCTTAGAATCCCTTTGCTCTTTTGCTACAGAGATGGGTTTCTCTGAGGCCAAAACAGCTCTCTAGGGATGGAGAGCAAAGGGAGGCTTCAGGACAGCCTCCAGACCAAGCTTGAAGGTAGGAGCTTCTTTCCTTAAGCTCAAAGAATATGTGTAATTTTTAATTTTTTTGAAAGTGTGGGATAACTACATTGAGATAGAAGAAATACTCATGGGGCAAAATGTGCAAAGCTGATTTAGGATGCTAGAAGTTATTTTAATTGCATTGCTTAAAAATGTGCGGAATAAAATCTACAGGCCCTTTTCTTTGTCATGCTCTTTCTTCTTCAGAGAACTTCCTGAAAAACCCTTCCTTGGATTGGTGACTCTGCACTCTCTTGCAGCCAAATAGCATTTGGCAGAAAGGTAAATCTGAATGCGACCTTAAATATCAGCCGGCAGCAAAGTACTTGAATGCTGCTGCAGTTCTCCCAGCTGCTGCTGACAAATTAATTTCCAGGACAGATGTAATAGCTGATCTATCCTGGACAAAGGCTTTCCTTTCTGCAGCCACGTGTAGTAATGAAAACAGCAATTTCCACTGATACTTTTTGCCCAATAATAGATCTGTTGCAGATTTCACATCCCCTTGCTTAAAGTATCTCCAAGTCCTAACTGGACAGCTTGGTTCCCTCTAACATCAGGTGTGGCTGGTCCTAAGGATCCTGGGCTGGAATTGCTCACTGTCAGCTATAGAGGGAGCCGTGATGAGAGGCTCGGATACGAAAGGAACTTCAGCACAATAGGAATTGCCCGGTCTCGAAGGGAATCGTGCAGCCATCGCTGCAGGGAGAGCCGAGCTGATCTGCTCCTTAGGGTTTCTGACCAGCGTGTTCTGGGGTGAATGACGGCGACCTGGGTGGATAAAGGATGCTTTGTACTGTGTTCAGATTCAGATACCTGGGGGAGGGGAGCAGGGAACGAAGCAATTCTGTTTGTTTTGAACCAAAACAGTCTCAAAAGAAGGAAAAGAAAAAGAAAGATAAAATAAACAAGAAACACTGAGTCAACTTAGGACATGGTGTTTGATCCAAAACACAATGTTCCATTTTAGAGTTTAATTTAATTTTTTTCTAAAGTCGGGTTTTTCAATAAAACCTCCAACAGGCTCATTTCAGAAACACCTACATGAAGTCAACCCCTTTGCTTTGAAAACACTTTGGAATGAAATGTTTTGAAGTTTAAAAAAGAGCCTCCTGTATTAGGCTTGTTGGTTTTGTTTGGTTTTTTGGAAAAAGGTGCTTGTCAAATTCAGCCCAACTTTGCGAGTGGTTTATGTCCCTCCAAAATTAAACTCTGGTCAAAATTACTGTTCACTGGACAAATTCACCCACTGTATCTATGGATCTGCCGAGGACAAAACAGAGTTGTTGGAACCAGGGAGGAGAACCCAGGGTGTTTGCACAAAGGAAACGATTCAGCTCTCAGCAATCAAACCCCAGGTCTTGCTTCCTTTCCAAGGGCATCTGGAGTCCCCTGGCTCCAAGTGGCCAAAATTCCCATTGTCTCCATGAGGAATTAAAACATGCTGCCACCAAATGAAGAAAGGAGAAGAGCATGGGAAGAAATGGCCCTGACCAATTTTATTTATCTGCTTCCAAGGAAAAAAATACGAGCATGAGACATGAAGTTCCTTTTCAGGCACTTTCTAATGACTTGGATGGTCCAATGAAACAAATGAAAGCAGCCAGGAGAGTGCTCTGCTCCGAAAGGGCAAAGAAATATTTGCCAATGCAGCAGCTCTGCAAATGTGTGAGGCTGTTAAGCTCCTAATCCCATGTCTTATTTTTATGAATTTTCACACTAGTGGGATATAATGAACGTTGAGCCGAAAGACATTAATTACTCAGGTCCTTTTTTTGAGAGGAATTTCGACGGAGTGTAACGTTTTAAATTACAAGGTGTGAAATAAACTCTACAAAACTTACAGCTTTAGTGGAGGAACTCCAAAATCAAATAAAAATGCAAAACCGCTGATGAAGTCCAATTTACTGTAAAATGCCCTGGATCATGGTGTTCCAGTAATTTTTTTTCCCCCTACATACTTTGGTTAAAATAATTTATATCCGCTGCAGTGTTTATGTACCTTAAGCTTTATTTATTAAAGGATATGTATATTTCAAGCCCAGTTTTAATGAGACATGCTGAAATCTGTAAGGTACAGTGTGACTTTTGTTCTAATCAGCACTAAATCTCTTCTCTTTACTTTTTCTGTGTTGAAAACATTCATGTTGGACGGAAAGGGCCATGTGTGTATATAACTTTCAGATACATATAAATATATATGTAAAGTAACAAGAAAAATATTTTTTTTCTATCATCAGGGCAAATATGCTCCATCATTATTCAAATTTAAAATAATTTAAAATCACGGGTGGATTTTATCCTTATTCTTAGAATGGGACAATTACTTCTCTTTTTTAGGCAAATTATTTGCCAAAGATTGTGCTTTAGGTTGGCTGAAAATGTTTGGGAATTCACATCAGCTTGACGAACTGTTTTGGCAAAGGAAGAAAAAGAAGTCCAAGCGTTTTGGCTTTGTTTTCTAATGAAAAGTTTTGAGTTTTCATTTTGAACCAACACCCTTAAACTAAAGTTAACGTGAACTAAAAAAAACTTGGGAAGCTGAGAAACTTCTTAAAATTCTGAATTAAATGGAACCTTAGGGATGTTCCTTAGGGAATTTGATTTGAAAGTTTCTTCCTGTGTTTTCATTCTTGCAAGCAAATGGAAGATATTTTTACTTAAATAGATGAATTTGAAAACTGTAATGTTTATGGCTGTTTCAGTATAGCATTTAGGAGTAAGTTTGAAAATTCTACTAGGTTTTAGGAACTTAATCAAACTTAAGCCATATTTTCAAGACACTGTAGAAAGCTTGTCTTTCAGTGACACCTCAGGATGAGATAAAAGGTACTTAACTTCTTAACCTTTATGGATATGAAGCAGGTCATGCAAGTGTCCCGTGTGGTCCCTAAACCACTACTGAAAATGGTACAATGGCTCCTAAATCCCTTTAAATGTAGTAAAGGGTATCGTGGGCAGGAAAGCGACTCTCTTTCCATAAAAAACAGCTTTTAATGAAAATGAAAAAGTCCATTTTGCCAATTTTTGTTTCGATTTAATGAAAGAAGGAAATATAAAAATCTTTAAAGATTCCTGCCACAACGAGGGCAAAACCTCTTCTGTTTTTAGAGATGTGGCAAATGGAAAAATTCTGGTAAAAACCAGCTTTGCTCAGCTTTTGCCCAAATATCTGTGTTTCAGAGGCAATCTGTAAAGTAAGAAGGTTTCAGGTCTGATGAACCTGATTTCCTCACCATGCTTCTCTCTGCACAGAGAACCACCTATATTTCTGATGAACCTAAAGGCACAAGTTCCCAGCAAAGCCAAGTGAAGTCTGGGGGCAGAGGAGGGGACTTTATTCTGTCTGTTCCATGGAAAATGCTTGCTTTAGAAATGAATGCATTTCTCAGAAGTGAACCCCAAAGCCCAGAAATGGCTGACCCAGGAATTTAAAGGGAGAAACGCTCAGAATCAGGGAGCAGAGTAATAAAGTACAGGTTTGTTCTGTAACAAATTCCAGCACTTGCGAGACTCTTTTAGACATATGGAAGTCCATTTAGGAAGAAAATTGGTTGCAGCCGCTGACTCAGAACCTATTGGAATCAGTGGAAACGTTTCCATTGTCTTCTGTCCTGAAGAAATGCTGTTTCTGTCCTTCCTTCCATCCCTAGCCTGTGCTCACTCTCTGGGCCATATGGATTTCATCTCCCTCAAAGACATGTAAGAGAAGAGGGTTTGGCTGTTTAACAGCACAATGGAGCTGTGTGGACAGGAATGGCTGATTTCTACTTGATTTGCTACAAATCAGGTAACCAGCACCTGGGTTTGGAGCAACTGCCTTCGGAGGAGTCACCTGGGTACATCTGGCTCTTGTATCCCAGAGCCAAATGTGGCTTTAATCACATCAGCACGTTAATTGTGCCCCTCAAGAAGAGCTCAGAGGAATAAGGGTCTGTCTTTCCACAACCATCTGATTCCTGGATTCTGACCACAATTGCCAGGCTATCACTGGGAAAGAGCTCTGGTTAATTGCTTAGCTGGATAGTTCCCCCCTTCAGCTATTTCAGCTCAGAGACTTTTCTAGTGTTAAACCCAAAGCTGCCTGCAGGGAATGAGTGAACCAAGCCCATCAAGAATTGATCTCAAAGGATCGACTCCTGTTTCTCTTTCTGCAAGGCAGGCTCCCAGAAATGGGAGATGGGAGGATGGGTATGGATGCCTCCAAACACTCCCTGTTCTCACTCCCTGTGTCACCTCCAGACATTCTTGGGATCATTGTCATTATCTGCCTCCTAACCACCGAGGCCAGAACAAGTCCCCACGGAAGGGGTGACAACCTGCAGAGCAAGAAATGTTGAAGTCTTTCAGCCTGTAGAAGAAAATATTGATATTTTCAGACTGGAGCTAGGCTCGAGGGAGAGTATGAGAACAGATGGATCAGTTCAGCCCCCACTGCCACCTCAGAACCTCTGTGTGGCCCAGACATTCCCTTCACTGTTTCTCATTCCCTTTTGTTCCCTCTGCCTTTCCCTTCTGATGATCCCTGTGGGGTGAGAACTGCCTTGCACAGAGGTGCTTATCTCCTGTTTGTAATGACAATCCCAATGCCACTGTCAGCTCCAGCAGAAGTGGATATGCCATCACAGAAACCTTCCTTGGAACCAATTCTGGTATCGGCTGGCTCTGCTCTCCTCTCACCACTGAACTGCAAGTTTCGTGGCAATCATCTCTGGGTATTTTGGACAATGAATGTGTTTCTTGCCATGTAATTAAATTATCCACTTGAGAAAAAAAAGATGTGGTTTTGTTCCCATTACAAAAACAAACAAACAAGGACTGATATTTATTACAGGCCGAGGCTACTCAACAAGTATTTTCTGGAACTCTAATAAATTGCTGAAGAAAGTTTACAGCTGAGCCCTAAAGATGGTTTAGTTTTCCAAGGGGCTGGGATGTATTTATTTCCCATTTTCTTAACCCACAGTATGGTGAACAGCTTAATGTGCTCTTTCCAGGGTTCAATGGTGTCAACCCAAACTCATGCTCTTCACCCCGAAACAGTTAACCACTTTTTAATTAAAACCACACCAATTATTCATTTGCAAGTTTTGCATTTATTTTTCCCCGTTTGCTCAGCCTGCTATTTGGTTTTGCTCCCACTTCATTAAAACAGCTTCCAAAAAAAATTTAAAAATAAAAACAAACCTAAAACCTCCAGCCACACACCAAACCCAAACAACAGAAGTAGCCAGCAAGGAGCCTTTCAACCAAACGATGTTTTGGGTGTCGAGGGCATATCTGCAAGGCAAAGGGCTGCGTAGGTTAGTGAGGATCTTGTCCTGTGCTGCTGCTTTGAGTTGCCCATGCAAGGAGTAGTCCAACAGTTCAGCAACCAGGAACTCTCACCCTGCCACAGTTTAAACCCTCTCCTCCCTTTAAGCACATCATTTGTGCACAGAGATGAGTGTGGACAGATGTGGGAGCAAGGCACTTAAACACAAGTTGGTTGTTAAGCACGTGCTTAAGTATTTGGCTGGATTAGCAAACTGGTTTTGAAGGGTTTGCATTTAGAGAGAGCCCCCAAAACATTAGAAAGTTGATTTTTTTTTCAGTTCATTACTGGGCCTGCCAATGACATCATTCGTTTGCAAGATGAGGAAAAGTGTTTAAATGAGATTTTAAAAAAAATTAAACAAGACGCAGTTTTAATGGCCACTTACAAAGGAGATTTATGGACGTGCATAAAGCTGCTTTCCATGGGAGAGGGACTAAGCTTTTAACAGTTACCTTCCTTTGGATTTTTTTCCCTCTTGCAATATAATACCCACAAATATTTGTGAGTTGTGACTGTGCTCCAAAGGGTTAGTCCTCTTCCAGAAAGGGGGGGTGGAGGGAGAAAAGAGTGGTGCCAATTTGTCTGCCCAGACTCTGATTATGGGAGGTGGTGGGGTGTTTTTTTCCTTTCCTGCAGGAGAGAGAAGCTGGTGGGACGCTTTCTCTCTCCGGGGTTAGGGATATCTGATACCCAGCCCAAGAGCAGTCCAGCAGACTGAACTTTCATCTCCAGCAGTGAGGGATTTAAAATAAAAAATCCAACCAAACCTTGTGGATAAACTTCTTAGTTAAATTTGCAGGAGATCTTAGAGTTTCTGCCGGGGAAATTAGGGCCATTTGAACATCTGATGGTAAGGAGCAGAATATGTACATGGGGAAGGGGAGAGAGAGAGGGGAGATCACTTGAAGGAAGGAGGTGGTTTCAATACATCTATTTATTTATTTGTGTGCCCTAGTCCCTGCCCTCCTCCCTCCTATCCTGCTATCCAGTGACCCTCGGTGCTGATTAAAGTTCCCGGGTGACCTCTGAGTGCTTTTGTTACCCTGCCTGGTAATAAAACCCCAGTTAAACGGCTGGCTTATCCAAACCCACGGCTCCTTACACAGCCAGCTCTGGAGCCAGCTCAAGTCTGAGCCCTTGGGAACATACGGCTTAGCCCTCATTTAGCTTGGCCAGCCCTGTTCAGCTGGTCTGGGGCAGGGGGGAGTGATTGGAGGTCCTGGTGGCTGTCTCAGTGCCACCAGGTAGCTGTCATAGGGGAATAGGCAACCTGAAAGTGCCACAGCCAGGTTCTTACCAGGCAGGTAACTCCACTGAAATCCTCAAAGGTGATGGAGCAGGTTCAGAGCAATGAACACAGGCACCATCCACCTGCAGAACTGTGCCCTGTCACCCTGTGCTCACGTGGCTCACAGCCACTGGAACAAAACCGTGGTGAGGAGGTGTTTGTGCTGATACTTACGTGGTTTCCTGGTGGAACCCATGGTTATGGATTGTCTTGAGAGGCCACAGTGCATGTCATCTGCTCCCTCCACCCCAGACATGGTGCCAGTCCTGGGGGCTGAAGCAGGGCTGACAGCCCCATGGCATCCCTAGAAAGAGCAAAGCCAGGGAAGGGAAGAGCTGACCTCTAGTTCAGATCCACAACCAGCCACAACCAGCCAGGCAAGAAATTAGGACATTCCTCATAGCCCCTCTTCCACTTGGTAGAAAGATTATGGAAAAAGGAAACAGAAAAGTAATTCTTGCCATTGGCAGCTGGTGAATGTGCTTGTCATCTCTGTTGAAAGCTAGGTGACAGCTGTGGAAACTCCATCTTGGAATCTAAAAACTGGGACTTGTGCAGACAAACTGATAAACAAATTTCCACTCTCTCAGCCCCCTCCTTCACTTGTGTTTTACAAATGACAAGGCAAGGGAAAGGCTCCAGCCCAGCCTAGGTCAGAGGAGGTCTGGGCAAGGAAGGTTGGAGCCCTGTTAGGGAAAAGGCCAACCCAGGTGCAGCACAGCCAGCCCAGCCACCCCTACCATGAAAATCAAACCTCTGAGACTTGGGGGTACTCCCAGGAACCATCCAGATGGAACTTGGCAGAAATATATACTCAAGAGCATTCAGGAGGAGTTGTCCCTGGCTGCATTTGGCCCAGCCCTTAGCTGAGCCTGCTACATTGTGCCAGCTCCCCTGATGGATCTGTTGTTGTGAGGTGGCTTCCTCCCCACCTTGGGTAACACAAAACTTTCCATTCTTCCTCCCCCACACATGGCCAGGGGAGATGGCAAACAGAACCCCTCAGCTGCTATCTGAGGCAGCTCCCTTATTACACCTGGTGCACAGCAAAAAAAAATGTAAGTGCGTGGCCTTGCCCCACCATCCACATGGAGCTGGAGCATGTGTGCAAGTGCTCTCCTGCCTCAGGTTCTAAATCTTGTATGGTGTCAATGCTGCAATATTCCTAAATAAGTTTCTGAAGCCAAGTATTTATCACCCCCATGAACCAGTAACAAGCCACCTTGCTCGGACTGGAGATGTGATAGCACTTCCTGGAATGATTGTGTGTGATGTGAACTCAGCCTCTAGTTCAAAATATTGTGCAGAGGAGTAATAAATCTCAGTACTAAATTGCTGCCCCATTTAAGCTTTGATTAGACTCTGATGGTCTGTTCACCCTGGAGCTGCTGGTATTAATCTGCATGCTAAACCCTAATTATAAACTGCTCATGGCATTTCCAGATGATATCAAGATGTTTGGGATTAAAAGAAACCCTGATGTTGCATTTACAGCTTGGAATGACTGTAGACTACCTGATCCCCACAGATCTAACAATGCACCTCTATGTGGGGAGGAAAGAAAAAAGGGAGGTTTGGTCCAAGTGTGGAGCAGGAGTTTGTGGGGGAGAGGTCTGGCTGCAGACCCCGATATGTGCACATGTACCTGAGCTCTCACCCACACCTGTAAAGGGATGTGAGAGGCACACACATGTTCCTGCAGGTGCTCCCTGTCTCCAGCTCCACACAGATCTTATCCAGCCCTGACTGGAGCAAGTGCAGAAGGGCTCGATGCCAGGCATTGAAGTGAACCAGCGTGATGGGATGACTGGGGAAAACTTTTCAGGGCAAAAGAATTCTGGTTTGGCTCCACTGCACTGCAGCATCAAGGAGTCCAGCAGAGGAGATATCACTGGGCTATGCAGGGCATGGGACATTATGGATGCAGGCTGAGGAGAGCCAGAGGTAGAGGTGCTCTGAATCAGTCTCTCATCAGTTTTCCCTAAGCAGCTGTGGCTGTTTTGGACTGCAGAGGGATGGAGGTCTGTGTTAGAGCACTCCCTCTCCAAAGTTGCTGTGGGCCTAGGAGAGGAGTAAATGTAATTTGTGCCCTCCTGCCCTCTGAACCACCAATCTAAACTGCTTGCACCCCATCCAGGCCCTCAAGAGAGCAAAGCTGGAGGGCATTCAGCACATCTTCAAACAGCTGAGTGCCTTGAATGGAGCAGGAATAGATGGTGTGTGCTTTTTGGTTTCCTACAGGCACAAACTTGTGCAATGGTTCTGGCTGTTAGCTCCTGCTCCTCACTGCCCTCATGCATTTTTATTTTATTTTATTTTATTTTATTTTATTTTATTTTGAGAAGGAAACAAATTTGGCAGATTGAAAAAGGGCTCTAAGACTTTGCACACTGATAACTTTCATGAAAATGAAGGAGGGGATACCCAAAGTACTTTCCCTCACTGAGCAAAGTGCTTCACCTAAGAGCCATGATATGATAAGCCAGCTGAGGACACACACCGCAGTATCACAGGTTCTTCTGTGTGTTTTCTTTTATTTAAACCCAGGTGGAATAAAAGATATTTAGGGCACTTAAAAGAAGGGGGCAACCCCTGGCAGGTGGTGTGGTAGTCAGTGCAGATGAGCTGAATGTGACGGCAGAGCAGGGGAAGGCTTGGCTTTCTCAGGGCTTGCACCTTCCTGCATCCCGCTAATGCCAAGCTCAAGGAGTTTGAACTGCCCTGGGGATGTTACAGCAGCTTATCTGCTCTGGGTGTTTCTTGTTGGTTACCAGACCCTTGGGAAGCTTGTCAGGTCCTGTTTGTTGTACCTGAAAACTGTCACCAAGGCTGTGGTGCTACAAAGCCACTCTTCAGTCAGACGTGAAGGTGAGGGGAATGTTTCTGAGGGCTTATAACATACTTGGGCAGCCCATATATTGGAGCTGGGAGCCACAGCAGCTGCCAGTCCTGGGTTTCATGGGAAACTTGAGGAATCAAAAATATACTCAAGTTAGGGACTTTCTCACTGACACAGTGGGGTGCTTGTAATTTTCTATGAGAAAAGAAAGCAGAAGCAAAATCTGCTGGTCATCTGCAGAGATGTAGATATTTGGTTTTCCCCTTCTTGATATGCAATTAGGGAAGGGAAAATAGGGGAGTTTTTGGTTTCTGCTTCACTCTCTCTGAGTGTTGGACATGATCACAGCATAGTACAGATAGGTTTTGAGGCAAGGCTCCAGCTGGTGAGTCTCACTGATGTCCTTCAAAATGATAACCACTTTGGGGAGCAGGAAGGGCCACACTGGTGTCTAGCTGTAGTGTGAGGTTGGGCCTTTCAGCTGTGGGTGCTTTACCTGGCAGATTTCTGGCTGTTTCAGGACTTTTGGGCTTTTTCTTTTTCTCCCTTGGTAGAAGTGGCTCAGAGGCTCCTGCCCTGCTGGGAGTGTGAGCAGAAGGCAACCATTTGCTGGACAGCTGGGAAAGGGAGGAATGGGGCTGTAAGCAGCCTCCAGGCACATGCACATTGGAGAGGAAAAGTGGGATGGAGGATGGGGAGCTACCTGTTCAGCTTGACACCAGAGCAGTGGTGAGGTGGGAAATAAATGTCTAATCAACAATTTGATGGCCTGTGGGATGTTAAAAGGGTACCTGCCTTTGGTGCCATGGGCTATCTGTGGCATGGGAGTCCTTCCCAGCCTCAGGACTGTGAGAACTGGGGTATCCTATCACCTCTGCTTTGGGTTTGATGTTGAGGAGGAGCACCATAAACTGAGGAGGCAGCACAGGCACTACCCCTGTCAGAGCCCAGGAGGTTCCTACTACATTCATTTCCACATCATAGGTGTGCCTTGGCATAGGGCCTGTCTGGTCATAACAAGCTGAGAGATGAACTGGAGCCCTGTAGTGTTCTGTGTGGTCTTGAAGGCCTCCCACTGCTTCCAGTCTCCTTTCTGTTGAGACAGACAGATGTCAGAGTTTCCCTTGGATTCAGCTTGTCCCTCCCACCCAGTGACAGAAATCCAGTTGTGTTGCAGGAGGCACCTGGGATAGGAGGAGTTTAGGTCACGTTCAGAATGTGAATCAGGCATCCCATATTGGAATTAAGCGTGTGGGTTCTGCATGTGTTGAGAGCACCCAGGACTCACTTCCCAGTAAAACCTCAGTCTTGGAGGTGGGCCCCTTTATTGCCTTGCAGGTGAGACTCTCCCCTTATAGCAGATGCACTCCTGTTGATGTGGTCACCCACAGCACCAGCATTCCATCACCCATTCTCTTTCCAGGGGAAATTCGGGCTGTATTCCCAAACCCAGGGCTGGGAGGGAGCGTTGCATGAAGGATGCACTTAGACATGGGGACATCTTATCAGGGATGTCAGTGAGGGCATTGCTGAAGGTGGCACAGAGACCTCTTGGTCTGGTTTCTGTGGCTTCTGCTGACACCCTCTATGGCAGGGGTTGCTAAGAGCAGACCCTGCTGCCAGTGGAAAGGGTTGTTTATGGCTGGGCGTCTGCAGCACCCATGCAGGAAAGCCAGTGACAACATCCATTTGAAGCAGATCAGGGAGAAAGAGGGCAAACCCCAGCTCACCAAGAAACGAGGGAGCAGCCAGGTATCTGGGAAAGGCAGAGAAAAGGGCATTTCATGATCAGGGTGTGTACAGGTAACCACCCACTCTGCCTTGTCTGAACCTGGAGAGCCAGGGTACAAGAAGCCAGGATACAAAAGCCAGCTAGATACAGCCTCACACACCCATGAAGGCACAACTCCTTCCCCATCCAACATGTGGGCACCTACCACAGGACATCACACAAATCCTCCTTCAGATGCAGAAAAAGCATGCTCTAAGGCACTCAGTGCTGCATACATAGGTGCACACACTTCTGTGCACATGCACAACTTGCCCCGAAGTTATTTTGGCCTTTCTACCCAGTGCCCACCAGCTTTGTTTACCCCACCCTCCCCTGCAAACTGGGGACAGCAGTGCTCTGGCAGCCCTGCTCTGCTCATTTGGGTCTTTGAGACTGCAAAGGGTAAACTGGGACCGAGGCGGGGGGGGGCTGAAAGCAAACTAATGATGAAAATGTCTCCTCCATGCCTGTGCCTTAATTAAATGCATGGAGAGGCTCGGAGAAGCACATCTGTTTTCAATCTGGAGCCCTTTGATGGCATCAAATGTTCTTTCCCCAGATCGGGGGGGATGGAAATTCTGGGCTGGCTGTGGCAGCTTGCAGCCCCGGCTGCAGCCACCGGGAAGCAGCGGCCTTTCCCGGCCGGCAGCTCCGGCCCCTCGCCGCCAGCCCCGCTGTCCTGGGGCCCTTCTGCGGCAGGGGCACCTCCCAGCGCCACTACCTGTCCCTGGACACCGGGGCCACCCGGGCCACGACACACTGCGGGGACCTCTTTGCTTGCTGGCCTGAGGAGCTCCGACTGCGTCCTCTTTTTTTTTTCCTTCCCTTCTGTTCTTTTATTTTACTCCCCTTCAGGTCTGTTTCTCTCAGTTCTCCGCTGCACTTTTTATTCCTCTTTTGCTGTTTTTCCTCTTTCTTTCCTCTCTCCTGTTCACACTTTCTCTTCCATTACCCTTGGTCACCTTTTCATCTGCATTTCTCATTTTCGCTCTTTCCACCATCAGTCCCGGGGGCGCGTCCACCCTCCCCTCCAGGTGCAGCGCCGACTGACAAGGGGGGGACTGCCCAGCACCCCCCTTTCGCTCCCAGCCGGGGGCTCACCCAGCCGCCCCTCACGGGTCCCTAATGAGCGCGGCGGGGCCGGCGCTGCCACCCCCGTCCCGGTGCCACGTCCCGGCGGAGCCCCTTGGGCCGCCCTCCCCCGGGTG
>VZTN01027959.1:876258-948359 GCA_013400515.1 Erpornis zantholeuca
GGGGGCGGTGGGCGCCCGCGGGGGCGAGGGCAGAAAAGCCCCGCTCGGCACCATGGCGTCCAGCTATGCCCACGCCATGGAGAGGCAGGCCCTGCTGCCCGCCCGCCTCGACGGCCCCGCCGGCCTGGACAATTTACAAGCCAAGAAGAACTTCTCCGTGAGTCACCTGCTGGACCTGGAGGAGGCGGGCGACATGGTGGCCGCCCAGGCGGAGGAGGGCGGCGGCGAGCCCGGCCGTAGCTTGTTGGAGTCCCCCGGGCTGACCAGCGGCAGCGACACCCCGCAGCAGGACAGTAAGTGTGGAGACATCCCCCCCTTCTATGTCTCGCCGGAGCGAGGGGCCGGGGTAGCCGCGGCGGTCGGTGCCGGCTCCGAGGGGGCTCCCCTGGGGAAGAGGACGCCGGCCAGTGCTTAGCCCGGCTTCCCCCGCTCCCCGAGCCACCCTTCCCGGCCGTGCAGGGAGCCCCGGCGGGGTCGGCACCCGTCGGCTTGTGAAAACCCTTCTTTTCTCCCAGCTGCGTCCCGGGAAAGGGGCGACCTGACCTTCGCCGCCGCGCCCGTCGGGTTCCGTGCCGTGGCTTCCGCACCCTCTGGCGAACCGGAGAACATCCCGGGGAGCAGAAGCGGGCAGGATCGGGCCCGCGGGCTCAGCCCCCTCGTCCGTTCCTTGCCGGGGTGGGCTGAGAACGGCGCTTGGCTGGACGGGGCGAGGCGCGGCAGGCGCTGGATCGCCCTCCATCCATCCCATCCATCCGCCCGTCCCTCCGGCCCGTCAGAGCGGGCACCGGCGCCGTGGTTTGCGGGACACAGGACGGCTGCTCGGGGATCTGGATAGGGTCCGGACGATTGTCCGATGCCCTGCCAGGAGCGTCGCGGCTCGCAAGCAGCCCGAGGGTGCGTGCGCGGCTCCGAAGTGGAGCCGCGGATTCCCGCTCCGCCGAGCCCCGGTTCTCCCTGATCTAGGCCCGGCGGGTAGCGCAGGACAGGCTAGCAGACCTTCTCTGAACTGCTCGTCCTAAAGAGTCCGAGCTCGGAAACTCAAGTAGACGTGAACCAGCAGCCCAGCGGCCGGGGGGCAGCGGGATGGGCGCCGGCTTGCGCGGCGTTTTCCAAGCACCCCGTGTTGTTTTCCAAGGGCAGCGCTGTCAGAAAGACTGAGGGAGGTGTGCAGGGTCAGTAGCCCCCCCTTTACCCTCCCTCTGCTCCCTGTTAAAATAATTACGTCCCCGGCCGCAGGGACTGACCGTGAGTCCCGTAGGGGTCCGGGCCGGCCGCGGCCGCCTCTGCCGTGCCTCCCGTGGGGTGGGCAGCGGCCGCGGCTGTGGGCACAGGCTCGCTTCCGAGGGAGCTTCCTGGCGAAGATTTGGAAAAAAACCATCAAAACGGGACGATTGCAATTTTCGTTCGCTTTTCGTTTTTTGTTGGGTTCTTTTTTCCGCGGGAGCCGCCTCCGACCCTCTTTTCCTCGTGGATCTGACATGGTTTTCTCGGTATTCCGAAGAAAACCGAGCTGGGGAAGCGGAAAGCCTTCCCAAAAGCAGCCGCTTCTTGCTGCAGCGCCCGTGGGATCCCCGAGCTCGTCGCGGCCGGACGCGTTCCCGGCGGGGAGCATCCTCCCGGGAACGGAGCGAGCGCTGTGCGGTGGCCGGAGCGGCTCCTCTGCCCCCGAGAGCCGGACCGACCGCCGCTGGGAAATGCCTTAAAAATACTTCCCTTCCCAGGACCCGAAAAACTACAATTTCTGGCTCTAAAGGTGTGTATTTTTAGTGGGGAAAACAGTGATTGCGGCTGGCCCCAGTTCACCTCGTTTTGCTGCTGGAGAATCCCCAAGACATCAACCAGCAAGTTATGTAGACAACGCTTTTTTTAGTTCTGCTTTGTATCCAATTTAGTTTATTGTATTTTATTTGGATTTACTCCTGATTTACTCCAGTTTATTCCTGATGTTGCCCCTTGCCAACTGCTGAGCTCTCTGGAGCGATCTCAGTCAGCGTGGAAAAGCGTGGAGTGTCTTTCACCAATACTCACCTTGCTCTTAGAACATGAAAAGGACCCCAAAAAAGCAGTCCAAGGGCTTGTTTTCTAGCCAACACTGCTGAGCAGGGACCAAACTACAGCTTCAAATAATTTATAAATTCTCTGAATGCTGTAAAAGTTTTAATGCCGTTACGGTGAATTAGAAAGTTTTAGAAGTATTCTAAAGTAAGCAACAAAAAAACGAGGGGAGGAATAAATTCTCCCAGGTTTATTGGGCAGAGCTGTCATCTGGGCTTTCTGGCTTTCTCATGGATGCATTTAGCACATCCCGTGAGTCTCCGTGCCTCAGTTTCCCTACCTATTGCATGTATTCTGTGAAGTGTTATGCAACCCATGCAGGAAAAGGACTGTGCTGGAGCTAGGAAGTGCAACAAACGTATGAGCTTTTCTCAGTGAAAAATGAGAACTGGTTCAGTGGAAAAGCTCAGTTATTCTCCATGTTTCTAAGTGAGAAAAGGTAAAAGCCATTTGAAGAAATTGCGGATTTCTTAAGACTACTAAAATGTTCTTCTAACCTGAAGGAAAATCAGCTGGTCTGCCACTGATTTCTGTCCCAAACTGAAGTGAAAAACCAAATTTTTACTGCTGTTTTTGTAAACAAAAATTAAGAGAAGTCTGCAGAAATGACAGAAGGTTTTATTTGGACATTTGAGATTGAAGGAAATATTTCACCACTATTTTATTTGAAAGTGGTTTAGGATAAAACATTTTTCTTATTAAAACGAAAAAACATTCATAGGAGTAGCTGTGATTGTAATATTTATAGGGAAAGCTGTCATTATATTAAGGAGCTGAGTTTTCAGCAGTGCTGCGGAGCTGTCATTCTTACCAACTTCAGTCCAACTTGTAGTTCTGAACATCTTACCCTAAAAGATGATACACATCAGGGCAAACCTCCCTGCCTCTGCTGCTTAGCTGGGAAGGCTTTGCAATCCAAGTTCCAATTTGTCACAAAATAACCTGTTAAAATACAACCAACTCTTGCTCTGGTAGCAGAGCTTTCACTAGCTCCAGCTAAAACTGGGATGAAAATGCAGGTCCCAGCTCAGCTGAGACGATCCCCCAAGGTTCTTAGAAAAGGCAAGGAACTCCTATTGCTTTTGTGCCCTTTGAGGGTGACAAAAACCTGTCAGTTGCCTGTGGGTTCCCAGAGCTTGTGGCTCTGGGCAGGGGTAATTCTCCAATTGTTGTTTAGTTTTTTTCAGATGGCATTTTTGACTTCTGCTGCTTTTTTCTTTTCTTTTTTTTACTTTCTTTCTTTTCTTTTTTTTTTTTTTTTTTTTTTAATTGGTTTGTTTGAGACTCGCTGTTGATTGCTCATAAAATGGTGTGGAGAAAGCATGAACTGCAAAAGAAAAATTGTTACGTTGGGATTTCTTTTGTAAGGAGTGAATAAACCGTGCTTCAGTCCATTACATGCTCAAGTTCTGTGTTTCGGGGTTATTGCTGTCCTTTAATCTCACTTCAGTATAAAAGTGATGGCAGTCAGGGAGCTGACAGATTTTCTTGGGCCGGTTCACAGTTAAAGCTGGGCACAGGCTGCCTGTGTACCCCCATGATTTTTTTTTTTGTCTCGGTGAGCATCAGGACCCCTCAGCACTGCTGCTCCTTCCCAAGGAAATCCCAGGAACCCTACTGGGACAGCCAGGACGAGGTGAGTTCCCTTGCTCAGGCAGGTCAAGCAGAGCATACATGTGGCTTCAGCCCCCCTTCCCTGGCAGCAGTTTGAGAGCACAAGGAAGGGCTTTTTCAGCCTCCATGTTATTTGGTGATGGGGCTTGTCAGCCCAAGATTTCATGCAGATCGGAAATAGGTGTTGTTTCTGGAAAGGACTGACAAATTCAGTGAGGGCTGAGGATGGCTGCTCACTGCAGCAGGGTTTGGAGGCAGTGTCCGGCTCAGGGAGCCGCGAGTCACAGACTGGAAGGATGGTCTGGAGCAGAGATCTCTCCGTTGCTGCCTGGGCTTAAACCCTCTGACTGCTCTTACTGGCGGTCTGAAAAAGGATCCTGAGCTGGAGGACTTTGGGTCTGCTCCCACATGGCTGTTCATTTTTCCTTAATTGCCTCTTTTTGATCAGAACAAGTGAGGTTGCTGCGGGAGTAAAAGAGTGCGTGTAAGTATTGTAAGTATCTGTGCTCCTGTGCCTCCCCATCCTTCACAAGAAAAATATGCCTTCTTAAAAAGAAGCGGAAAAGCTCTGCCACTGCTTGGAAATGTGATAAACAATTCCTTGAGCTGGTGAGTTGCTGAAGATGAACACAAGAAGCGCCTGGGACAACTGCAGGGTTTTCTTTGCAAACCTCTGCTTTATCTTGGAGTATTAAGTGTCTCTTTCATTAGTAATTCACAGCCCTTATTCCCAAAAGATGCTGAGTCTGGCAGGGGATGTACAACCAATAAATAGAGGAGGGAAAAATGTAGGGTAAATTCGTTAAACCTAGGAGTTTTCTTCCTGTCTTGTCCTGCTGATGTGCAAAGAGTCTGCAGGCAGGAGCTGGTGCTCGTGTCCACAGGTTCCACCCAGGTGAGCCAGGGAAACCGGCCCATGCCTCGATCCCTGCAGACAGTGGCAAATCCTCCTCACAGGATACAGCCAAGAAAGACTCTCCAGAATTGTCCTCTTCCAGAAACTGATGTAGGAAACTGAGGATCAGATCATTATTATTCTTAAGGCACTTGTTGTATATTATCTGCATGAAAGATGCAGCTCTTCGTTGGAATAACCTTTGCGCGTGCCGGTTGTACTGCACATATCCTCGAGGCTTTGAGGAGTGTTCACTCAAGCAAAGGTTGAGTAACAGACAACTAACACCAAGCAGTTGTTAGAAGTTGGATTAACTTCTTTCTGTTTGTATTCCTTGGGCATATCTGTCTAATTTTGGTCTCAGGCTGGCTGATGCGTGGTTATTGCGGCGAGTTATCGTGGTGTCAGATATTTTTCTTACGTCCCCGAATCCTACAGTTTGAAGTGGAAAAATGTTTTGTGTTTTTTATGTAAATTTCTGCAGCTTCTGGACAAAGACAAAATATGGAAATGTGGCTCTGCCACATATATGGAGTCCTAAAAAAGAAAAAAAAATAAGGGCACAAAGAATTTTTTTAAAAAGTGGTCAAGGTACTGTAATTAACAAACTAAAAAGAGCCATGTGAATTTGGAGGAGGTAGCTGGCTCTGTGAGTGCTTTTCTTTTTGACGGGTGAAAAGAAACTTCTGTTTGTTTGTGAATTTCACTTTTTTTGATCATAATCAGTTTTCCTTCCTGGTTCTCATGGTCTCATAATTTACTGGTGGTATTTGTGTTTTCAATCCATCCACACAGAGCTTCCAACTTTTTAATTTGAAAAATATTTTGCTGAAGGTTTTTACTTTCCCTCCTTCCCCCCTTAATGTAATGAAAACATTTCCATGAAAATTAGATTTTGAAATCTCTCATAAAACTTAAAGGTTTGATCTAAACTGCTCAAACACTTTTAATGAACATCAGCTTTTTGTCATCTGCACCGAGTTTCCACTGCTAGCTGGTCTATTTTCCATCTTTTTGATGATGTATAAAGTAGTGATTGAATGGGAAAATATTATCTCAGGGTTAATTTGTGCAGGCCTTACTCACACGAGTCATTGCATGCGATTCAATGGGCCACTTATGCGTGTGCCAGTTGATGAATATTAGTGTTTGAAGACTTGACCAGCAGCCTTGAGTCATGCAGAACACATCTTTTTTTCAGCCGGTGGAGTATTTTTGTGCGGGCATGGAACGGATTTGCTGTCTGCAGTCAGGAGCATGATCCTTTTGCCTCTCAGCAGAAGTGCAGAATGCATCAAAATCTGTGATATAAGGAAGCCTAAAAGGAAAAAAGCAAGAGCACGGGCAGAGCATAAGCAGGAGGGGCTGGGAGAGTTGAGTATTTGACAAGGCAGACACAGAATTACAGGACTGTAATTCCTTCAAGGATTTATTTTATTCCCCCCCCCAGTAACTGAGTTGACTCCCATGGTTTTTGACATCACCAGAATGACTTGATGGGATTATAGGTGTTTATTCCTGGTTGCAAGTTGTTTATGATATATGTAATAGTTCTTGAAACCCATATTAAGTAGCCCTGAGGGAGCTGTGTTCCTGCTGGGCCTCTGTTGCATAATGAAGTACATCACGAATATTTACCAAGTGTCACAGTATTCCAGACTTGGGCCTCTGTTTCTGGGGAGGATGAATCACTTAACTGCTAGTTCCCCACCCTGCTCGCCTTCCCTAAAGGAGGCTTGGATTTTGGGGCGGATTATGGAGATTTGAAGGGAGAATCATCACAGTCTGACTGGAGGAGCTGTTGTCCAAGGCTCTGATGTTTTAACTGTCCTCATAGCTTTACATGCAGGGTACATGCAGAAAGGTTTCAGCTTGTGCTAGGGTGGTGGAGCAGGTTTTTAGTCTGGTTCCCCCAAGAAAAACCTGTTATTTGGTTGCCACATGTGGGAAATATCTTCGGAACCCACTGGCTGCTCTGGGGGAGCAGATAGCAGATAGTGCAAAGGAGGGGTGAAATCCCAGTGGGTTTTATGGCAGTCTGGCAGGGTATGGAGAAGGATGGTAGCAGTGCCTCCTCCTGAGGGGGAGATGCAGCATAAATCAACCTCTCACTACCCACTGGAAATCTCAACAGAGGCTCTGTATTACAGACTCTGTCAGTGGAAACTCCCACGGGTAGATGTAGGTGCCACCAGCCGTACAGTGCAGGCATGTAGGGATTTGTCCTTTGTCACCCTGTGTTGTGACTGCAGCACCCTTAGAGCCAGGGGTCCAAGGGTCTCTCAGGGTAGTCCAGCAGTTCTTGAGCCTGCATTTGCTGGCCCTGCTCACCTTTGCATTGTAAATGTAAGTTTGCACTGTAAATATGTGGTGTGTTCCTAACCTGTGTTTCCTTTCCTGCTGGACCCAGCTAGTCTCTGTGTAGCCCTGGCAGGTGCTGTGAGGTGGGGATGGGTGTGCAGCAGAGTTACACTGCCTGTCTGCTGGGACTGTGGGTGCATCATTTAAAGAGAAGTTTCTTTCAAGTGAGACTGTCTGGAGGATTCTGGTTGGGAAGGGAAGGGAGCAGTGGTGCCAAAGTTGAGGGCCGCCTCTTGCAGGGGAAAGCCTGGCATCTGCAAGGATGAGTCCCTGAAGTCCAAGCGGGAAGAGAGGCCTGATGAGCAAGCCAGGGAACATCTATTTCAGCTTGCAGAGCGTTCTGGGCTCCTCTCTCACCTCCAGAGGCCGAGAAAAGGTTACACCACTGTTTAAAGCACTGTCCCAGACAGTCTGGATTTCATACGTGCCCATATGAAGCGAACATTTGCCTTGGGGTGGCAGCCCAGGACATCCTGGTGCCTTGTGTTCCTGGAAGGGAAGGTTAGATGAGAGGCAAAGGGAGCCAGCTGTGCTCTTAACAAGTCACTACATCCTATTGCAGCATCCAGTTCATATTCCACCCAAATTTTCCCCCATTCTGGCTAGAGAAATTTTCCTACCAGAGAAACTCCAGCCAGTCAGCAAGACCGCTGGGCAGGGCAAACATCCAAAGAGACGCTCAGGATCTGGCTGGGACCCTCTCCATGTCTTGATGAGCTGCTCAGGCAGCAAAACTGCTTTTGCACCGAGAGCTGGAACTCATCAGGAGCTTGGGGACACTGCTTTCTGCTCCGAGCCCACCAGCTCATGAGCTTCTCCTGTGGCCTTCTTGACCAAAGTAAAATCAAAGTTACCCATGGTCCTGCCTGTCTGGGGCAAGACAGAATTGCCAACAGCAGCTGCTGAGTAGGCAGGCTTGGAAAAGGGAAATGGCATCCAGTTCTGAAGGGACCAGCAGTCGCCGGGCACTGGGATCAAAGCAGGGTGCCTGGCGGTGATGGAGCAGGGTGGGTGGCTGCAGAAGGCAGCATCCAAGTAACTTCCAGTCCTCTCAGTGCAGGTGCTGGACCAGTGAAGGTTGAGTAGGTTTCAAACCTGTGGGGACCTTGAGTAGTCTGCCATTTGCTCTGGGCTTTGTTGGTGGTGGTGGCTGAACAAGTGGTGGGGAGAGCTGGGCTGAGCTGCAGCCGGTGTGCCAGCAAGGCCCTCAAGACCTGCTCAGTGCCTCTGGAAATCATCTTCTTTTTTGGAAGTGTCACTAATACAATCCACATTTGTTTAAAAAAAAAAAAAGAAGGATGCTTGCAGCTTTCAAAGAGCTGTCACTTCTCCCCGTGTCAGCTCAGCCGCGTCGGGGCTCTGTGGGGAAGGATTGGACTTAAAAGGGAAAAGTGCTTGAGCCGTAACAGTGAAAACAGAGTGTTAATGCTCTGGGCCTGGTGCTGCAAAGGGCCGCCCTTGCCAGTAGGCTCTGCAGGCAGCTCCTGTCCCCACAAAGTCTGGGCTAGTTTCCCATAAAGCTTTACAGCACTCTCCCTACCTTATGGCCTGAAATTCCAGTAGCACTTCATGCTGGTTATCCTGCCGCATCCTGTGCAGCCTCACATTTACCCCTAGATGGAAGCCACAGAGCAGAGGTTTGTGAACCCAGCACAGAGTTCCTGCTTGGGGTGGATGTTTCCTGAGCTGTCAGTGCTTGAGAGAGCTGGAGACCGGGCTGTGTCCCCTCCCTGAGCATGTTTGCTCCTGTTAGGCACTGGGAAGGTTGGCTATAGGCACGAGCTGATAGCGCTGCCTGTTCAGTCCTGAGTACCTGAGCTTGTCAGAGCAAATGTGTTGGTGATTTCACACTGAATGTGGTCTCAAGACCAGCCCAGAGCCAAGCTCTGCGTCCTGCTGCCTTTACTATGACTGCTGATGGGACTCTATCTGTATCTCTCCACGGGTCAGGGATGGGGAGCTGAGCTGGTGGCGGAAGCACAGTGTGGATTTTACGCACACACATGAGGCAGCCCGATGAGAAGGGCATTTGTTCCGTGTGTTCCTCAGGAGTGAGGGCCACTCCACTTGGGAGAACTGCAGGGCAGGGTTTTAGGGTAAAGGTGTGTGCTGGTGGTGGGACCAGCCTACCCAGAAATGGCTTGCACCCAAAATCTCAGTTGGAACAGTGGGGGTTTTCTTCTTCCAAACATCAGACCAGATGACCCAGCCTGTCTTTTATTGCTCAAATATGCCTTTGTGTGTTGGCCACAGAATCTTGAGGTCTGTTTTTCTGTATCCTCACTGCCGTGACTTGACCAGGATCACCTTGCCATGCCTCAGTTTTCCTACCAATATAACTGGATACAACCCTGGGCCCTGGGCTTTGGGATTTTCTGATGTATGTGTTATGTAAGAGCTTGGCTTAAAGAGCTATTTGGGAAGATTGTACTCCTTTTGCACCATCCCCACCAAATTGCTATTTCATCTGCTTGTCTGTGGAGTTAGCATTGAGAATATCCCTTTCCACGATCTGGAGCAACTTCAGCAAAGTTTGCTCCTGCAGGGAGCCCACCTAATGCTCAGGGACTCCTGAGTGAACCCCATGCCCTTGGGGCAAGAGTGGTGTGCTGTGTGAACCCATCCGTGGGCTGAAACAGTTTTCAGGGACAGATTTTTGCATGTGGATGTGAGTCTCCTGAACATCTTGGGATGCCTGGGCTCTCCACAAGCCCAAAGGATGCAAGGAGCAGCACGTGCCAATCAGCTGGAAGGTCCCTGGAGCGTTTGGCGGCAGGCAGTGAAATTCCCAGCGGCTGGTTGGGATGGTCACACTCTTTTTCTTGGCTATAGCCTTGTCTTAAATGTTTGGCCAAAAAAGATCGTTACTTACAGTTTGTTTCATTTGGAAAACTTCTGATACGTGTCATGGAAACTAGGAGGACTGCTCAGGAATAAATGCTTGCAGCACTATGCTTGTTTGTGATACGTTTTTCATTGTTTCTCCTTAAAATTTTTTTAAAAATCAACTAATCAGTAAAAAGAAACAATCACCTGTGATTTAGGAGAGGGATCTCTCGTTGTAAATAATAAATTAGTGTCAGGAGACCAGGCAGACAGAATGGTTGATGAATATCCTCCAGGCTGAAAGTTGTTTATCAAGCCTGTTTGAAGACTTATGACTAACAAGCTCATTTACAGAGCTTGGAGTCTGTTCATGAACCGTTCTCCAGCTGGGAGGATGTGGGAATCATCAGAAAATGTATTCACAAGTTACTCGATCATTTAAAAAAATGATCAAACAAACAAAGACTGGTTTTTGGAAGGGAACTGTGAATTCCTCTTCCCCCCCATTGGGTTTTCTGAGGCATTCCCGTTAGGAAAATGCAGGGCCCGGAGAAGAATGCAGAACCCCACGTCGCTCACTAATGACCTATTTTGGTGCTAACCCTCCTGCTCAATGCCCTGCCACCAGCCAAGCCCTCCAGCTGCGGGAGAGCTGCTCCCCCATGGGAGCCCTGATCACAGGGGCCTGGCAGGATGGATCCATCTCGTCTCCACCAGTGATTCCCAGTAGAGAAATTTGGCTTGCTCAGGGAAGAGGCTGCCCTTGCTCCTCTGGTGAGATGACAGAGACTTCCCCACATCACAGTGCAGTGTTTCTGTGTGGTGCCCTGTAAAAGAGGCCAGCACGGGATCTGCTGGTGTCAAGTTCCAGGGGGGATGAACTGGGAGCAAAGAGCCTCCGTTGGAGCGCTGTGGCTCAATGTCTTTCGCAAATCCGCTTGCCTGGCCTTGGACCAACTCTCCTGCTCAATGCAAAACACCACATCTTTATGAGAGGCAGATGTTTTTCACCCCCAGCATGTCCTACAGTTTTGCCTTGTTTGTGGGACATCCTCTCCCTGTGCTCCTCAGCCATGGGGAGGGCTCCAGCTGGGCTCTGTTTGGGCGAGCTGTGTGTCAAGGAAGGTGTAAACTAAGTCAAAAAGAGTCCAGAGAAGAGGCAAAGAGAGCTCCAGTTCAGAAGGAAAGAAGAGGTGTTCAGGCTTAAGTATAAACTGATTTCCAAGCCCATCTACTATAGTTGCAGATGTGAGGCAGTAGGGAAATTCTCCTAGGTCTAGAGAGAATAAGGAAACCTTGGAAGAGGTGGTGCGAGAATTTGTGGATGCTTCAATCACAGATCTGATGAAGACAAACGTGTGAAGGAATAAACAGCATAGAGGTCATCCTGCCTTGGGAAGGGAATCCTTCTCCCAAGTTTCAGTGGCTGCATGACTTCAGTGGGAATTCATTTAATCCTGAGTTTCATCTGTTCTGGAAAATCTCCGATTTTCCCCCACATTCCAGGCAAGTTGCTCTGTGTGTTTGGCTGGGATGCCTGTGGGGCAAGAGGCACCCATCTAGCTGAGGAAAAGTGTGTGGATGGGGAAGGGTCATAGTCACTGGATGGAATGATCGAAAAGAAAAACTAGGATGTGATTAGCAGGAAAATCACCCCAGAAAGCTGCCCTTCGTCAGTCTGGGCAGGTTCATGTTTGCCTTTATGTATTTTGTGTTCCTCTGACCAGAGAGAGTCAGTGTGTGGAGGAGGTTATAGCCAGCAAGTGAAGGGAATGCCTTGTTCTGGGAGGGTTGAAACACTCTGTGTGGAGCTGGGTGCTTAATCCTGGTTTCCTTGCTTTTTGATGCCAGGCTCCCCATTCTCCCTGCCTCTCTTGTTGGGAGAACACCCATGGTGCTTCTCTCCAGGAATCCTCAGAAGGACTTCGCTCTCTGCTCTGCTTCCTTGATCTCCACTCTGCGTGGGAGCACTTTAGATTCTGTGATGTGTTGCTGTCCCTTTTGGGCCACACAGTGGCAAGAGTTCTTCCAGACACTTGTGGAGATGGATTTGAATCCACATTTCTGTGACCTTCTAGGTAGAAGTCTTTATCCCCCATGCCTTTAACCCATCAGAAAAAGGTGGAATGAGAGCCAGTGGCTGGGAGCAAGAGCCAGACATGCATTCAAAAGAGGTAGGAAACATATTTTTTAACTGTGAGATGCTGTGTAATCACTAGAAATAACTCCAAAGGAGAGTGCTGGCTGGTCCATCCATGAATGTCTGGAAGCCCTTTTGGAAGAGCAGCTCTTGTCAGACGTGAATTATTGGTCTCACTAGTGGGGTAACTGGGTGAAATGCTGTGGCTGAGTCTCGCACAGAAACTGAAGAGCTCAGCTCTGGCCAAGGGACGGAGGATGTGCTGCAGCATTCCTGCTCAATCTGATGTCAGGGATATTCCTGCCAGGAAATCAGAGCACAGGACCAGATGGAGAACACAGATCCACTTGGTACAAGTCTGTTTACAGGTTTGAACCAAAACATAGGGAGAAACACAAAATGAAAGCAATGTCCTCATCTCTGATCATAACTCAGACCCTTATGTGAACCAGCTGCCACACATTTATAGGACAATCCCCTCTTCAAAATCCCACTGTTAGGAATAACAGAGAGAGGAGAGCCGCTGGAGAGCTGTGAAGGGCAAACATCAGCCATGGGAATAGCCCAACCTTCTCTTGTATGTCAGGACCTCTTCGGAGTTTGCTGCAGCTCTGAAGACAACAGGCTGTTGCGTGTGATATCTGGTATTTCTGGCCAGGTCGAGGCTCTGTGTGAGCAGTGTCTCCTGTAACTGTAACCCTGCCAGCTTCGGGTAAAATGAGGAAAACAGGGAGAGCTGCAAATCTAATCAGAAGAGGGATAAATGTGCTCAGCATCCTCGTGGGACAGAGCAGTCTCTGAACTGCTATGGTGAGCTCCCCAGGGAAGTTGGAGGTGGCTGTGCAGAGCTGGTACCGAGGGAAGGGAGCAGAAGGGTTTACAGGGTTGGGATGATCAGAGCTCTCATCCATCCCCTGTGTGCACACTCTGCTGCACATTCAGTTGTTGCCAGCAAGGAAAGAGCTGCTAAACCAGGAATACCCAAAGAGCTGGAGAAGGGCAGCTCTTCCAGGAAGGTTCATAAAACAAAGCCCTCGTGGCTGGTTCTCTGCTGCACCACTGAGCCCATGGCAATGGGAGCCTTTCTCCACCTCACTGGCATGGTCATTTTCCAGTGCCGATGCTCAGTGTTTGCGGACATGTGGTCATGGATGTGCTGCTGGCCAAGGAGTATGGAGTTCTGGAGGTTTCCAAATGTGCTCTGTTTCTAGAAGGGACATTGAATAAAAAATGTGCCCAGAAATGGTTTGGCAAGTGGTTTGGTTTGGAGGAATTATGCTTTCCTTCAGTATGATTAATAACAAGGATGTGGGGAAAAGATCAAAATAATCAAACTGCTTTTAAAACTTTGTTGGGCTGAGCCACGTTCAAAATTCAGTCTGGGTGTGAAAAGTCAGAAGGTCTCTGAATTTGGAGATTGACTCCAGGCCAGATTCAATGCTGGTGCCTCCTGGAGCATATTAAACCTGCCGCAGGCAGAGCCATGGCTGCATCTCCAGGGTGTTTGGTGTCACTGCATAGTGCTCATGTCCATCTTGTTATGTGTCACAGCTGAGACAGGTACTGGGAGAATCCTGTCTGTGCTGCAGACACCATCCCTGGAGACCACCATCATCTCTGCCCTGGCCCTTCTGAAAACATGTTTTTTCACCTTGATGATCAGGAATGGGAATCTTACCACAAAGTAGGAATGGGAATAGGATCATCCTTAACTCTGTGACATGGATGGATTTTGCTGCAGGATATGCACTGGCTGTTAATTCCATTTTAGGGCAGCTTCTTTGTAGAGAGAAGAACTCTTGCACACCTGGTGTCAAGAGAGAGGTGGGTACTTCCTGGGGAAAATGCCCACCCTGACCTGAGCCGGTCCTGTTGCTTCTTTTGAGAGAGTTGAGACAATACTCAACCTGCTGGAGTCAGGGATGTTGTCATTAGCTAACAGCAGAAGCTGCTGAGGAAGCAGCTCTGGTCTTTCCTCTAACGTGTTGACAGTCACAACAGCCAAAGAGAAGGGCACCTTCCTACCTAGAAATGTAGCCTGGCACTTCTCAAGTGAATTGCTTCTACATCAAGAAATACAGATCATGTTCAAATGCAGCAGGCAGAGAACTTCTGTCAGTTCTGCTGAACAGGGAAAACCTTCTGCAAGTTAGAGCAATTATGGAGAAGGCAGGTGATTTGGGTAAATACATTGTTTCTGTGGTTCATTTAAAAGCAGCATCTATGTTGCAGGAGAGAAAAAACAAATTTTATAAGCCTCAAAAAGGCAGGGTATCTCTTAGTTTGACATCGCTTTTTTTCCTCCCCGGGTTTGTGTGGTAGAACTTTACGAAGCCCCGAAGAGGTCAGCTCCAAACAGGCTTCTAAAATAGAGAGCTAAAAGCTCATCGGTTGGTGCCCGTGCCCCCGTGCCCTGACTTTTGTGGGGGATGGTGCTGCGGGACGATTTGGGGAGATGCAGAGGGGCTTTTCTGTTATTCTGGTGCCATCTACTGGTCCGAGCCTACAGGAAGGTCTGTGGCAGCGGGGAATGGGAGTGGAACACGGATGGCTGTTGTGGGGTGGCCAGTGTCTCCCCCAGGAGTGGGGGCTGTGCTTCCACCCTGTAGGGCACACAGATGCAGTTGGTGCTGCACTCCTCATTGTCTCCATCTCTGCTTTTTCCACGATTAATAGTTAAAAAGACCACAATCTGGAGCTTGGTCTGCTCAGTCAGAGCCCTGGGCTCTTCCAGCTCTGGTCTTACCAGGAAGGTGAGGTGAGGTTATGTGAAGGTGGGAGCGGGTGGCAATGCTGCTCCTGCCACTGTGCACCTCCAGGGATGTCCGTGGAGCAATCTGGGCTGAGCTCTGCTGGGATTTTCCTTTGTTTTGTTAGAGCAGCAGTGTGATACTCTAGGCTTGTAAAAGCTTAGGCTCCTCACCCAGCTGCTTGGTCTTTGCTGCTGGTGTTAATAATCCCCTTTCCTTCTACCGAGCCACCAGGTTTTCAGAAAACTGATAGGGGCTGAATTATCTTCACAATTTCTGTTCAAATGGTCAAAATGTGGTTGAAATTGGCCAATTCCTCAAAAACTGCCAGGAGATCAGAGGCAAAGAGCATGTTGCATTGTAAGCATTTCCTCTGGTAAGCCAGTTGAAGCCAGCTGGGAAAGCTGCGCCGCCCTTCTGGAAGGCACCTTGAGGGATTTGGTGCCCAGAGCAGCCTGTTTGAGTCTCCTCTCTGAATGCCCAGCTCCTGTGGGAGGCTGCTGTGAGCTCTGCCCCATGGCTTCATCTCCATCTCTGCCTCTCTCCTGCCTGCCACACATTCCACGCTGGCTTTGTTCTCCTGGTGGCTGGGCCAGCCCCGTGTGGCATGCCCCTGAGGAGAGGATGTTCTTTCTGTTGTGGCTGCTTCAAAGGGCCGAGGCCTGTCCTCGACTTGCTTCGCTCCAACATGGCAAGCCAGGCTTTGAGCAAGGCACAGCCCGCCTTGAGCTCAGGCAGCACAGGGAGCAAGAAAGATGGGAAGCTGGGAGAGAGGAAGAAATCTTTGATGGGGTTTTCCAACACCTTTTCCCTCTTTTTTTTTATTTTGCAGTTTAAAGGCAAGACCTGCAGCAGCATCTCTGCTCTAGCGAACAGGAGGTATTTCCCCTCCTGTAACCCCCTTGTTACTCCATTATAACTTTTGAGGTGTTTGGGTTTCAAGCCTTTGACATTTCCCAGGCTTATTTCCTCAAACGATTTGAGAGAAGTCAAAGCCCTTTCTGTGTGAAAACTGGAAGCATGGGGAGTAGGTGAAAGTGAGAAAGGCTGGTCGTCAGTAACCAGGGGCTGCTGGGTGGGAGAGGATACCCCAAAGCCATCTAGGCAGTTGCAGGGATTTGGTGGTGTTTTGGGGTAGCCTGGCCTGTTTCAGGCAGTTCTGGTGGGAGCTGCTGGTGGAGCTATGGCGCTGATGTGTGATCAGGGTGGCCATGGGCACCGTTCTCTCTGGGCATGACTCTGGGTGAGTGCAGCAGCAGGTCTCCCAAAGCAGGCAGTGAGGATGGGACTCCTGATTTTGGCCATAGGCTGGCAGGTAACAAGGAAGGGGGATAACCCATGCCCAAGACTGAGAGTATTAGTATTTTATCACCTCCATGCCCACGTAATAGATTCCATAAAACTGCCAGAGCAACTGTGAAACAAATGCGTGACTAACAGAAGAGGTTTACGGGAGAAATCTACATGTTGTATCACAGCCTGGACTCAGTAAGCAAGAGGACTTGAAGTGAGCAGTGCATAAATGATAATCTTTGGGAGTACTTTAGCTTCCCTGAGCAGAGTCCTATTAGCTGGAACAAAATGTAATATTTGTTTTAGTAACTCATCCATCCTTCATAGGGGATGAGTTTTCCAGCTTAAAAGGAGATTTTCATCTCCAGCTCCTGTAATGCTTCTAATGCTGGGAACTCATTTGGTTGAAATATTACTTGGGATTACTTTGTGTGGAGACTTGGGGTTTTCTTCCTGTTGGTTTTGATTCAGGAAAGTGTCTCTGTTCATCGGGGGCACTTAAACTATCTGCTGAGTAAAAGCAGTGTCTAAGCTGGGAGTGGTCCATGCATCCGCTGTGAATTGGGCAGGAATGAGCCCATGGCAGTGGATGACAGCGGTTTGATGTACTCCTTCCCGTCAGATGTTGGGAAATAAAACAATATTCCGGAACACTCATTTGACGATGTTGGCTTGGTCTCCCTGTGAGTCTCTGTGTAAGGAGAACAAATTTAAAAGGCCTTTTTTTCCCTAGAGGACTCCAGGGTCTGCCTTCCAAGCTCTGCCCTGTAGAATTTGCCATCTGACTTGTGGACTGGGAAATGGCTGAAATTTTCCTGCCCATTGCCTCAAGCTGGGCATTTCAGTCTCTAGTTCTGACTGCAAGTGGCTTGAGCAACAAAGGCTCAGCAGGTGTGTTCGGCTATCACACTTCAACTTTTAAAACAGAAAAACTGATTAACAACAGGCCATTACTACCAGGATGCCGAGAGTGCCCAGCCTTTATGGGAAGACTATCACTTACTACCCGAATGTGCCATGCCAGCAGAGCAAGACCAAAGCCCAGTCTCAGCATTGCTGTGACTTCTTGAAGGACCGTGGCTTTTAATTATCTATTTTATTTTATTTTAGGCTTCAGATTCTGGAGTCATGTTAAAACCTGGGATGAAAAAAAGCACAACTCTGTCACTGTGTGTACAGCAGAAGGATGAGACTCAGCCAGCTTTAAGGTTAAAAAAGGGCAGAGAATGCACCAAGAGAAGGCACAGCCACTCTGGAGCCTGTGTTGATGCTGATCTCCAGTGGGGACAGTAGCACAGTTCTCAGAGGATCCAGCTTAGGATCCATGAATATTTAGGTTGGTCCTGCTTTGGCTGGTCCTGCTGTGCATGAACAAAGTTGTCCCCTCTCCCCAGCCCAGCGAAGACTCACAGGCACACTTAAGTTCAAGCCAGGTGACAATTCCTGGGCTTGCAGGATCAGGGGTTAACTCGTGCAGTCTGGATTTTACAAGTGCTGAAGCAGTGATGCCACATGGGCAGGATGTGTGCCACGGGCTGCAGCTGCCTGCAAAAGGGCTCGTTTTCCCCTTTCTTCTCTGTTGGTGCTGCACAAGTGAATGGTTAAATATCCTCCCAGGACAAGGTAGACAAAGGGCCTCTGCCCGATAAACCCCTGTGTCTGTAAGTCTGCTGCAGCTGCATGCCCCCAACTTGCGCTGGGGAAGGGAACAGCAAAGCTCTCTCCGAGCGGAGGGATGGGAACGTTTTACAGCTCACCGAGCAGGCTCTGGGTTTGTGGCAGGAAAATGTAGCTCAGGCTGACCTCTCTGGAGCCCCCTTTGAAAGATGGGGCAGAGGTTGTTTCTGGACTGTGAGAATCCCTGTCACTTTTTCCAGGTTAACTAAAGATAGCCCTGGTGCAGTGCAGGCAGCCGAGTGCTGGCCTTTCCCCTCCCTAGGTGTGCATGCTCTCTCATATGGACACGACATTCATCCCAAGCAGACACCAGCAAGGATTCCCAGCGCTGAGCTTTCCTTTTCTGGAGCAGTCGGGTCCAGTGTGGAAAAAAGTTTGAAGGCCTGGGGAGTTTGGTGGCAGAGCTCTTTCCTCCTCTGAGGGAAGTAGGAATAATCCAGGGACAGGGAAGGGAGGCTGCCTTTTGTCCTGGCTGAGTTGTGCCAGATCAGGAGGTGATGGAACTCCCAAACATCCACACTGGAAGCAGAGCCAGGTAACCAACTCTCCACGCTGTTGACCTCAGTCTATCCCAGCTGACCATCCAGCCTGGAGGAATGGGATGCTGCCCTCATATTCCTCCTTAGCACTAATGAACTGTGGGGCTAATGAGCTCGGGGTATCTTTGCAACCTTGTTAGAGCTTAGCAGCCATCGGCTTAGTAAGGCTCTTGCAGAAACCAGCTTGCTGTGTCCCAAGCCCTGTGGCTGAACTTAGCAGTGAGCTGGAGAGTTGGGGAGCGACATATCACCAGTACTAAACGAGGCAGCAGCCTCCCGAGAAGGGGCAGGAAGTGCTGAATTCCCAATCCCCCTGCTGAACTGGCAGCTCGTGCCGAGCATTGTAGCCGAGCGTGTTTGCAGCGTTTTATGGGGCGTAATCTGTTGTCATCAAAGCCCATGGCAAATTCTGTACTTTCTGCAGCTGACGCTAAATAGGTCTTTTGAAGGTTGTAATTTCTCGTTTAACCGATGCCAGTTGTGAATACTTTGTGTTGAGGAATAACCCCTTAGTGCCAAATTAAATACAGTGGAAGTCTGTGGCATGTTTTTCAGCGTATTGTTAGTTACGGCCCTCCTGACAGAGCACATTCTATGCTGAAGATAAATGCTTGGGAGTCTCTTGCCAATTTATGTCCAAAAGGGCTTTTCTTGGATGTCCTTCTCTCTGTGGAAAATGCTTTTCTGTTTTTCCAGCAAACATTTAATGAGCTGTGCTTAAAAGAAAAAGAGAGCCTATTTCAGGACCAGACCGTTGTTCTTTAGTTCTCTCCCTGCTGGTTTGGGGTTCTTTGGGTGCTCTGATCTTTGTTACACCTTGCTGCATGGCAGTGGTCTTTGTGTAGCAATTTGTGTGTTCCAGGACCTGCATGGGGGATGTTTCAGTCCACCCAGCACCACTCTGTAATGTCCCTCATGCTTGGATGGGAGGATATTTGCAGCTGACCTGTACCAGAAAATCCAGGCCCTGTCCAGGTTGCAGGTACAGTTGTTGGCATATCAGGACACAGGATTCCCATGAAGGAATTGAATTCAATTTGTGTGACCACAGGGGAGCCTGGAGGGGTTGGTGTGAGAGGGATGGGGGATGTGGGGCCAGTTGGAGGATGTGCCCACAGGCATCCAGGCTAGTGGTAGCCTGTGGCCAGGAGCCTTTGGTTGTGTCTGGTTGCTCACAGCTGCTCACTGGTTCCAGCTCAGCATGTCCAGCACCTGGCTGGGCCCTGGGGCTGGTCAGAGAGGGTGTTCAGCCTGAGCCATGCTGGCCATCCCTGGTACCCCTTTCTGGGAGATGTGTGGAGAGCTGCATGAGGAAGAGGGAGAGGGAGGAAGCCACTCCTGACAGGGAACCACCTGTACACTTGTTTACGTGACCAGAGACGTTGGTGGAGATTTCCTCAGTGAAGTTGAAGGCTCTTCAGGTTTCTATGAGCAGCCAGGAGCAGCTGAGTTTTCTTTCCTAGGGATGAGGTGATTTTAGAGGTCCCCTTGAGTGAAGGATTTTCAGAGGGCCCCTTGAGAGAGAACCCATCCCATGGATGCTTCTGTCTAAATCGACCCAGACATCCAGGTCTGGGATTGTGGTTCAGTAGGTCAGCAAGGCTGAGGAAGGGCCTCTGGGGCTCTGTGCCCTGCTAGCACTGACAGTGGCTGGGAAATGGGCCTGCAGGACTCACAAATACACCAGCTATCATTTGTGTGTGCAACTGAAGTGAAATAGCTGCTATATACCTTTATACCACACACTGAAAGTGTTTTTATTACTTGCTGTTATTTTATTTCCTGTGCTGTGAAGGTCAACAGCGTGAATGCAATGCCAGTGCATCCCACTTCTGATTTATTTGGAAGTGATTTGCTTTTTGTCTGCACCCTTCTAAGCATGGGGCTGCTGGATGTGTTATGAGCAAAGAGAGTGCACAGCACATCCTCAGAGAGAGGGATGTTTGAGCAGATGGGTGAGGCAAAGCAGGGAAGGAAGCAGAGGCTCAGAGGAGCAGCCTGTCCTGCCCACAGTCCTTCAACAAGGCAGGGAGTGTCCCAGGCTGCCAAATCCAACCCTGCTCTGCTGTCTGGTATCCCCAGTTTTGATTTTGCTGCTTTTGTTGCCATCTCCTGAAGCTCTTCCCCAAATACAGCTTCACTGAGAGCTGGGAAAGTGGTGTGGGCTCTAGGGATGTGAGTCTGGCAGAGAACTGATGGGGCTGTGTCCACAGTCCACCTCTACTCCAGGATGAGTTGGAATTTTCATGTGCTGTTTGACCTACACTAGCCCTGTCACACATTCCTCTAGCCTGCTTTGAGGACCTCTGATGATGGAGAAATCTGTGTAACACACACTAATCACCTCTGCAATCTTGAGTCTGGTGGAAGGTAATTTGCTTATATCAGGACGGCTTTGATGTGGATGGGTTTAAATCTGCACTTCTATACTGTGTTGAATGTGGCCCTGAGGCTAGGCATGCTCTCTCTAAATATTCTCAAACATTGTTTTTCCAGTGAAAAACATCATCTAACTCCCATAGGGTTTGCTGAGTAGTACTTTTATTATTTGGAGAACATTTTTTGCTACATTTTCATTGCAATTCATATTCACGTATCTGTGTTTCTTGGCTTAAAAATACTTCATACTCTATTCACCTTATTTTTACTTTAATTGTTAGCAAAAACATTTCATGAAATAATAAAAGAATAAATTATTTTGCCAGAGGGTTGATAAAGAAAATCATAAAATGTTTTCCTGCATGTGTGGAGAAGTCTGTTTAAAGATGTCTCATTAAACATAATTGACATTTCTGGACATGAGTGACAGTAGGAAGTTTGAAAAAATGTCCATGCTAACAGGCTGGGGGACAGGAATTTGCTGTATTTGACAGGCTGGATATGAGAAGGATGCAGCACTGCAAATTCGGCAGCACAGCGTTGCCAATGTGTCTAGACAGCCCATCTCTATGGGGGAGAGAAAAGCTTATTCCTTGGAGCTGCTCCAATGAGACCAGACCACTTATGGTCTCCTTTATCCATGGAGACTTTCCATCCAGGCTTGGGGCTTATGCTGAGCTGGCTCAGCCCTCGCTGCCTGGTGGCTGGTGATCCACGTGAACTGATTTGGGTGAGCCATCCAATCTTCTGCTGGCTTTGAGATACTCCTGTGTTAGGTGAGGATGTGGCTGGTCTGGCAGTGGATGTGATTCATTAGCTATAGCCCTTTAAAAGGCTTAAATTCTGTTAAATTTTGCTAGAACAGCGGCATTTGTCTGCTAACCCTGCACCACATGAAAAGCAGTGTTTTTGAGATATCCCACGTTCCTGCACAGGTCCCTTAAATTGTCTGATCCTCCAGGTTAGAGTATCTGACATTTCAGACAGATTAAGGGCAGGAATAAACAGATATCTGATAGTATATTCACCATCTGGAGGCAAAAATTATTACTCCGTATTAAGGATTGCCATTTCTAACATCCCTTGTGTGCCTCAGTTCACAGGCACTCTCATAATCATTAGTTTGCCTCTGCTGCTGGGAGTTGTGCTTTTCAAACTGTGGTGAACTCTGGAAAGACAGGGGTTTCCATTCTTCAGCTTTTTGATTTCAGATTTCTGGACGATTGTTCGACTCTGGCAAGGAACCATTCAAAATACATTCCAAAATATTCATCATTCCAGCAGGCTAAGAAACATAAGATGTAGCAATTTATTAGCTAATGTGAAATGCATTTGGTGTCCAGAAGAGGCAAAGGATGGAGGTGGGTCTGAGCCTGATCTCTTTTTGCATCCTGCAGAGCTGGGGTGTGGAGCATCCTGGAGCCCATGGTCTCCTCCGTCTGCTGTCCTGTTTTGCTGGATGTCTCTCTGTCCAACAAAAATCTCCCAGACACTAGCAGCAGCCTTGTCCCATCTCCTTGTCCTTTCTCCTTAGAAGAGTACGTTTTCACTTACTGGGCCTGGGAAGGAGAAAGTTGTTTTGAAACGTCCCTACATGCTCTGATCCCTTCTGCCTTCTTTATCCCCCACCCAAGGAGTGTGATCACAGTCGGGATGCTCGGCCCTTGGAAAAGGCAGGTGGGCTGGATGCTGAGAGCTGGACTCAGATTATGTTATTTCTGGACCTTGGATGCCATCGTTTTTCCAGTTGTGATCAAGAGGGACCCATAAAATCCATTAGCGGTAAAAAAATGGATTTCTAAGTGAAACTTTGCAGCAGCTCCAGTCCAATTTGCTTGGGAAGCGGTGGTGGTGGTCAAATTTCCTTGAAACACATTTGTTCTTGGATGCTAATGAAAGGGGAGCACAGCCCTTGGAGAGCTCATTCCCATGTTCTCGCCGCCGTTTGCACCTCCCCTTCTCCCGGCCCGTGGCGCCCTGTGGTCCTGGCATGGCTGTGCCGTGCCATGCAGTTTGCAGTCCAGGAATATTCCAGATGAAATATCCATTGAGAGCAGTGTTCCTACCTACCAGAGGAGCCAGCTGGCGTGTGCATCCCACGGGTCATTGTCAGTCTGTTTGTGTAGGTCCCACGTACCAGAAAAACCCGTCCAAGTGAATTTCCAGATCCAGTCGGGATGGCTGCTGAATAATGGCACTTCTCAGCAGCACAGTGGGGACCTGGACAAGCAGAGACATTCATGGAGCCAGTCAGCTTGAGTCAGTCTTTCCCTGTGTGGACAGGAGCTTGCTGGGGAACATTTGCAGACTCCCGTGGCTGCCACAGTGTTTGGAAATGAGCCAGTTGAAATGCCAAGTGGTTCATCTGCATTGTATATATGGACTGAAAAAAAATCCCCCCCAAGGCAGCTCTTTTCTGTCTTGACAAAAACCCTTTCGTTTTTCTTTCCCCACCCCCTTTTCATTTTTGCACTTGTTGCAAAAATACCTAATTTTCCTTATTTGAAAGTTTTTCTAGTTCAACTTTATGAGAATTTTTTGCCAATTTTTCTAAATGCAACAGTAAATTTATTAAAAGCAGTGTTGCCCAGAGTTCAGGTGGGCATGCAGTACCAGGTCTCCACTTCATGGCTTCCACCTGTTCATGATTCATAGCAAGCTATAGGTTTTTTGGGGGGAGGAACACCTCTGTCCATAAAGAGAAGGGGACACTAGGAAAATCCAGCAGGGAAGCAGGTAGAAATAATACCATGTGCCTTTTGCATAACATATAACCCTATGGAGCTTACTCCAGGGGGATAAGAGTATGGAAAATAGATTAGTAACCTGTCCTGTCCTAATTGCAGTGGTGCTTGTTGCCATTCCTTTTGAGGCAGCTTGTAATGTATATCCATGTGGACATGGATATTGGCCTTCCTGACACTTCAGTCTGCTCCTGCTTGGAAAATTTTAATTGCACAGTCAAGTTAAGAGCAGTGGTGGCTCTGAAGGACACTTGGAGCTGATGTGCTGGTTCGGAATACACCATGTGTGCATAAAAGGGGGAAGTGTCCCACAGCTTAGCTTTTCAAGTCTGTGGAGAAGTGAAGGGAAAGGGTTCTGGACAGGAGGGGAGATTTTTTTTTTCCTCTTCTGGAATCAACCAGGGCAGGGAGGGAATCAAGAACATAGAGAGGCATCTCTGGAAGTGAGAAGATACTGATGGAGCAGGGTGGAGGTTGGGAAATTTGATCTGTGCTGAATATATGCCATTCCTAAGATGAAACATCAGGACACATGGCATGGGAAGGGGAGGTTATGGGAAGAGGACGTGGGTGTTGGAAGTCAAGCCCCTGACCTTGCAAAGCTGTGAGCTCACATGTGTTCTGCCATGCCGAACACTGATCCAGGGTCTTAACCAGGACTGAGGGAGGGGCTGTGGAGGCTGAGGGGCTCCAGCTCTCCAGGAGGGTCTGGAGGTCATGCTGGCACCTTGGCAGCCGAGTGCTGTGCTGGGACATTTGGGGTGTGACGCCTCCAGGTGTGGTGGTGAGGTTTGGCTGGTGCAGCTCTGTGATTGCATTTCTGCTCCTCTGTCACGGGTCCAGTGTCTCTGCAGCACTGGGCTGATCTAACAAGGGACTTGGGGAGCACATCCCCCTTGGATCCTGTCCCCTCCAGAGCCTGGTGAATCCATGCTGCTGGATCTCCGCCACGGTCTGGTGGTTTGGTCTCTTTGTCAGTTACAAAGTGCAGTCTCACAGAACATGATTTGCCGCTGGCAAGCTTTTAAAATATGTGTTTGCTTTTGATTATGTGGGTTTTTTTTAAATTAATTTTCCAAGGATCAATGTGGTAATGCATATAAAAATTACAATATGTAAAACAAAGTATAAAAGCATACAAGGAATTCCAAACACATAACATACTGTGCCTTGGAGCTTATGAGATCCATACTGCGCTTATTGTATTATGGGAACACTCTGACCCCAAGACCCGTCGGAAAGGCTTGTTAGAAGAGCAGGACTAAGCCATGTGCCTTATGAGCTGTAGGATGCCCAGAAGAAAAACCCTAGTGAATATAAAAGCAGAGCTGTTACAGCAGAGCTCAGACCAGTCTGTGGGATGTAGAGGGACTTTCCATGGCTTTGTACCAATTCCTGGAGGAGGATGTATACTTCTGCCCCCGCAAATGTTGTTCTCCCAATAATTAACACTTAAAGTTATGTCTTTCCAGGGAGACTCTCTGGATTTCCATGGCATCAAGATTACTTTTTTTCCCCCCAAATATAATTTCTTCTGTCAGCTCCAGCAAGTGGGAACATAGACGTGGTTAGGGAGGACTCAGATCTTAGCTGCTGTAACTGCCCATGTGCTCTGCAGGTTGCCACCAGATGAGAGGCAGCGCACCAGAGGTGAAACCACCCTGAAAAGGAGTTCTGGCTTATATTTGCCTTAGGATAGGGCTCCTGGCTTCTTGAGCTGCCCTGTCTGTGGCAGGTTGGGATTTTAATGGGACCTGATTCCTGCAGACCCACAGAAATGCAGAGCAGAGCATGGGGAAAGCCTCTGCAGTCAAGTCCCCAGTGCCTAGTAAGTTTGGTGAAGACTATTTGCATGCTGAAAACTATTTTCAGGAGTTTGGAGGCATTTACAGACTCCACCTGGAAGGTGACAACCCAAGACCTCATTCCTGGTGGGCAAGAGTCACTGACTGTACTGTGCATCGAATCCCACCTGGGAATATCTCTTTTGGCCACAGTGCAGGCAGGAGGTCCCTCTGCTCGAGTGCCTGTCCTGAGGGAGGACAGCGAGGGTTTTATCCTTGATGCTGGTGAGGCCGTGGCTGTACAGGACCTCAGCAGGTCTGGCAGGCAGAGCCAAATGCAACAGGAGAGCCAGGACAGTGCTCTCCCTGCTGTCTGTGCAGCAGCCATTCATAGCTCTGTAATGATCTGTAATTGTATGCAGTCAGCTAAAAATTACGCTCATAGGTTCCACGTTGCAGACACTTTGGAGAGGAACTGTCGTAGCCCCATGGGTAATGCTGAAAATATGTGCATTTTCCCATTTAATATTAAAACTCAGGTTTGGTATGAAAAATTCAGTGTTGCCTTTCTGAAGCTTCGTGTTCATGCACAGAACAACTTATTATTTATGTGCAAAACTTGAACCTGACTACAAGATAATCACAAGAGTTGGCTTTTAAAGGAAATAGAGCATCTGTTTCTTTGTTATGTTATTTTTTTCTGTGTCCCTTGTGTTCTTAACAAGACTGGAACTTTGAATACTTGAATTTTCTGTGTAATTGAAATAATTTAAACATTAAGATAGTGCAGAAAAACACAAATAAACAGCAGAGGTTTGGAAAAAAGCTCAGCTGCTGTTCTGTTATGAGAGGAAAATGATTGTTCAAAAATCTCTGTAGTCTGACCTGTAATCACAAATAAAAACCTGCTGTTATCACTGTTGTACAGCTGGGCTCATCAGGGCCATCTTCAGTACATGACTTAATAGGCATCTCGTACCTTAACATATTTACTTTCTTTTTAAATGTTACCTTTCATTCCATATTGCCTAATTTGTGATGGCTGCTGTGGGGTACTTAACACTTTATCCGTGTAGCATTTGTGTGCCCTGTGACCTTATTTCCATTTGAAAATACGTCTCTTATGCACAGAAATACGTGTGAGCTGGAGTTCTGTTCTCTCCTGGGAGGTCTTAGAAAGATACTTCAGGCAGCTCTGAGCATGAAATCTTACCCGTGTGTGTCCCCTTCTGTCCCTGCTCACATCTGGCAAAGACACTGGATGCTGCTGCTGGACGATGGGCTCCCAGTGCCTGGAGGAGTGGGGTGGAAAATCATGTGAGACTTGTCTCAAATCAGTGGGGCAGGGCTTTGTCACCGTGTGGATTTTGTATGTCCCCATCCCTGCTTCTCACTCCTCTGCTTGGAGCCTTGTTTTCGCTTTGATTAAACATTTTGGGTATCTTTTACGATACCAGTTGACAAAGCTGCCCTGCACCCAAAGTGTTGCAATATTTTGGATGGATGTACGGAATCGAAAGCAAAGCAGACCGTGAGTAAAACTGGACAGTCTGTGACAGGCTTTAACCTGGATGGCTGATGTTGGGGAGAGGAGTCTGCCCAGGACTGGGGGAACATACAGAAATATTCCTATTCAAACTTCATTAAATGGAAGTTTAAACCTAATAAAAAGCCCTGTTCCTTTCCTTTCTATTCTCCCTTTTCCTTTCTTTCTCCACCAATCTGAATGAAGCTTTCTCTTTCTCTGGCTTGCAGTATTTTTTGTATTTTAAGAGTTTTAGTTGCTGCCTTATAGTTTGGGGTTTTTTTTCACTGTGAAATAATTTGTCTTGCTTGTTCTTAAATCTGTGCTCAAACACTAGCTTCTTATTTTGAAGGCATATTAGAGTGCAATTCCTTATTTTCTTCCTGGAATCCTTTCTGAGGTTATAGTTTCTATAACTGATGTGACAAATCTTTCCTGCCTTACCGTACATTATACTGTGGTTAAGTGTCTTTGTCCCTCCCTTAATTAAATCCAGTTGTTTACTTTCGATTCGGATCCAATTAATGTACTATAAAAGCTGGTTCTGGACTTAATAGAACTGGTCAAAACTTTTCCAAACTGCCCACACAATGTAAATCCCATCTGGAAATTAGCTTTTGTTCTGACCTGGAATGAATGCAAGTATGCACAGGCATTCCTGCAAACTGGAAATCTAAAATATGTTGCGGTTGTTAAGTATTGATGGAAAAAAATACCAATCTTGAAACTTCTACATAGGCATTTAGTTCTCAGCTCTGATTTGTTTTTTTAATGCACTGTATTTTCAAGGTGGCAGCTCAAGGGGAGCTGCCTGATGGTGCCCCAGTTACAGACACTGGAATGGACACTGTGAAGTGAGGAGAATAGATTGGAGTGTCTGCAAGTGTGCATCTGCCTCTCTGCAAGAAGAAAAAAGAATAGGATGTTTCATGCTGTATCATTTAGGAGCACTTAAAAATGCTTTGGCGCACTTGTGTATTACACCAGGACTTGCATGTTATGGGGGAATGTAGAAATAATGCGGGAAAACACAAATGTGGAAACAGGAAACGAAGTCCCCCAGGCCAGCATGAAAGGTTGGGATTTGGAAATGTAATTCCCAGATTTTCCAGCATTGGGTTCCTGAGAGGAGAACGCATGTTTTGATCTCTCTGCGAGGCACATTTGCAAGCTGCTCAGCTTTTGAGAACACTGCTTGTAATAAGATTATCTGATTAAAAGAATGTTGATGAAAGACTTCTGACCTATCCAAAAAGCTTTAGAGCTGTTTTCCTCTCCTCTCCATTTCTGCTGACTCCAGTCACTAGTGCTGTCAACACTATTTAGGAATACCATTTTTCAGTGTTCGGCATTGTTTCCTGATAAAGAAATAATGGCAGAGAAAAAGAAATACCTTGCTGACATGCTGAAGGCAGCTGGGGAGTGCTGTGAGCAAGGTGACATTTGAGGCAGCTGCGGTTTAGGTGTGTGCAGTCTCTCGTTAGCAGTTTCTAACCAGCATATGGCAGATGCGTGCATGGCAAGACACAAGGAGCAAATCAACCCAGTGCTGCTCTGCATGAATATTCTGTTATTATTTTTTTCCCTGCTACCCAAGTCGCTCCTGTAGACCTTTGGATCTTAGGCCGTTCCAGAGGTGCGGCGAAAGGAGAGCCCAAAATTCTGAACCTCCCTGTCACAGGTTATGCTTCGCTGTCACCTCCATCCAGCTCAGTCCTGCAAAAAGGAGGTGGCCCACAGCCCTGCTCCATGCCAGCCAAGGCTGGGGGTCCTTTAGCCAGCCAGTCTGAGTCACTCAGTGTGGACACTTTCCGTTCCTCGGCCCAGCTATTTTTGGGCGCAGTAATTACGAGGTGAGCCGTGAATCACCGGCGTCTCGCTTTACGCCGGGAGGAAACCAGGCAAATTGTGTTAACGTGCTTGGCAGGGGGAACTCTTGTTCTCTAGTGTTGTACAGACTTTGGCCCTTCTTCTTGCTCCCCAGAGGGATGTGCTCACCCTTCCTCATGTGTAGCTGTCACGCAGGATTGAGCAACGGCCAGACGGCCTCGGGCTCATGTTCCCTCCAGCCGGGTGTTGTCTTCTGGGCAGAAACTGATGCTTCAGCGGCCTGGATGGGATTCTGAAGGGGTCCCAAAGGCTTTTATTGATTTGTTCATACACTCCTCATAGGCAGGGTTTAGATTAGAAAATAGCATGAAATGGATAACTCCGAAGGAGGCCATGTTGACATTGGCCTCTCCAGCAGCTGGTCTTGCAATGTTTGTGGCATTTGGAGGGACGATTATGCCCTGAGGCTCATTTGCTGTGTTGTGTGGTGCACTGCTATGTCAAAACTCGCCAGCAGAGCTGGGGGAAATAACTCACCCTTTTTGAGAAGGGTTTGATGATGAGTCAAGAGAGGAACATGCGGGATTTTTCTCCTTCTTTATAGGGGATGGACCCCGTGACAGCATTCCCCCAGCTGGGAGAAATGTGTGCAGGGAGTTCTGCACAAGCAGTAGTTAAATCCCATCCCTCTGCACCATTGCTTTGCTTCCCACCACCCGAGCTGATAGAGTCACCTGTAGCCTTGCTTTAATTCCCTGGCATTTCTACATGTGTTTGTTTTTCTTGCACATTCTTGCCTCTGCCAGTCCCTTCCCAGCTCAGCTTTACGACTCGGTGTGCCTGTTCAAAACTGGTCTTCCAACACTTCCTCTCAGATACGAGAAAACCAAGGGCGTACTTTTGCACCCAGGAATCCCCAGGCTGGAAAGGAGTCTTCTGGGGATCATCAGGCTGTTGGAGAAGTATTAGGGATGGAGGCACTGTAAACCTGCAGGAATTTGAAAACCCTACTTTAATTTAAGAGGAATGTCCTTTTGTTCCCAAATGGATGGGCCTTGCTCCAAAGGCATTCAGGTGCAGTAACTCATACCAGATGGGCTGTGAAAAGCAACACAAACAGGTGGTGAGGACAACAACTGTAGACTTTAATTTCCTTGTCAGCCCCTCCCTGTGCCTTACATACCCCCTGGAGAAGAGGAAGATAAGGGGAGCTGTCATATTTATACATGGCAAAAGGAGTGACTGTTGAGGGGGTGTTCTCCAGCTGTACCCAGCAGGTCAAGCCCTGGGACTCTCAGTGGTGAGACTGTTCCTGGGCCAAGGTGTGCAGTGATGAACTTAGAATACGATTCACTAGCATGTGTATTTTTATAGATTATGGGATCAATATACTTTGATGCTGACATGAATATTGGCTCAGATCCACCCACACTAATCTGCGTGGTTTTGGTGGCACCCCACACACACTGGAGCAGCTGAAGAGGGATAAGTGCAAGGCAGTGACATGCCAGTCCTGCAGCCTGTGTGGGGCTGTTCCACAGTGGCAGCAGCAGCCTCCTGCCTCTGCAGGCTGCTGCCTTGCTCTCACCTTCTTTTGGTGTGGCATCCCATGGTAACTGAAGTGTTTGCAGGGCTGGGACTGGTGTGATGAGTGAACATGCTCTGGAATAGGAGATACTGCTCTGCAACATGACTGGGAAAAGGAGAGCTGGTGCAGAGCGCACACTTGCTCAGAAACGCTGTTTCCTAGTTAGCTCAGCACTGATGTTGCTCCAGTAACTGTAGGCAGAGACAGTAGTGGTAAGTGTGATCCAGATGTATTGATTTATTGCTGAGCAAATGCAAACCAGGTACAAAACCATATGTGCTCTTATGCGATGCACAGGTGGTTGTTCAACACCTTGCTGGGTTGGGCAAGGCAAGGAGGATGCTGCAGAGGGCACAAGTGTTCCTCACTAACAGTATTCAACATGCTTTTACTGCAGAGAGCTGTATTATGTCCCAGTAGGAGCAATCCTTGGAAATTTGAGGCCATGAGAACAGGGCTTTGGGATTCTTCATGGTCAGAAAAGACTTCCAGGATTGTTGGGAATGAGGAGATGCATTTTGGGCTTTTTTTTTAATTGCTCTTTAGATATAAGGAAGATGAGACCGGGGTAACTTGAACGAGCTGGTATGTCTTACACAGTTGAGTTGGAAATTAATGCTTGGGATCAGTGCACTTTCTACCTCCTCTTTACGTGGGGACTAAGACAGCATGGTTAATGTGTGGTGTTGAAGTTGTGCAAGCCCCTTCCTAAGCCCTTTCTGTCTTGAAGCCATTGAGGTTGTTCACCCTGTGGCTGTGGGCTCATAGCTTTCTCGCTTTTCACATCTCCAATTGTCTCTTCTAGATGATCAGCTGAACTCAGAAGAGAAGAAGAAAAGAAAGCAGAGGAGGAACAGGACTACCTTCAACAGCAGCCAGCTCCAGGCACTAGAGAGGGTGTTTGAGAGGACACACTACCCTGATGCCTTTGTACGGGAAGACCTTGCACGCAGAGTCAACCTCACTGAAGCCAGAGTTCAGGTAATCCCACAGCTTATACCCAGGCACACCTCACCTGTGTGAGGGGCATCATCAAGCCACTCCAGTATGGCAGCAGAAATACCTGAGGTGTGTGTGGCACACTGGGGTCACCAAGCTCCCGGGTCATGCTGTACTGCAGCCCCAAGTGCACAATGCCTTGAGGAAGACAGCCAGGCCTAATCTGCCACCCCATTTGCCACCTGCCCAGTCAGATGTGTCCAGATGGCCCATTCAAGGCCAAGATGTTGGATGCTCAAGCTGCTCATGTTATCTTGAGCTCTTAGCTTGCAAGCCTGCACCTTCTGAAGGTCAAAGCAGACCATGGAACATGGTGTGTTGTACACACTCCTAGGCCTTGCTGCCATCAGTGTTGGACAGACCCAAGGCCCCTCACGTGAGGGCCTTATCAGAGCAGGCATGAGGATTATCTTGTCCTTAGGGTTCCCAGGGACAGGCTGCCCAAGCAGGCAGCTTTTACAGAGCCTGCGGGGCACAGTGGTGTGGGGAGTGCCACAACAGAGCTGGTTGTGATGGCTGGTGGCTCTGTGCTCTTCCCCCTCCAGGTGTGGTTCCAGAACCGAAGAGCCAAGTTCCGCCGGAACGAGAGGGCCATGCTGGCCAGCAAGAATGCCTCTCTGCTCAAATCCTACTCAGGGGACGTGACCGCTGTGGAGCAGCCCATAGTACCTCGTCCCGCTCCGAGACCCACTGACTATCTCTCCTGGGGAACTGCCTCGCCCTACAGGTGAGTGAATAACCCCACTGGATCATCCCAAAAGTGGCCCTCAGACAGCTCTTACATATTCACATGGGACACCTGGAGGATACAGCAGTCCGACCATCCTACTGGTTCTCCTTACCTGTTCCTGCCCCATCCCATGTCATTGCCAGTTTTGCAATCTGGTCCTGGCTTGGCATCATTGTGTCTTTCTGGCAGCTTCTTTTTGGTGGTCTCTCTCTGCAATTCAGGAAGTTTCGAAAGAGGCTCAGGTAGAAATACATGGATCAGAAGGATTTCTCTAGTGCATCTGGTTTATAGCAAGAACGAAACCTTTCCATGGGACACAGATCCAGAGGACGTGAGGTCAGAGCACTTGGGGAGGCTCAGCCATCACACAGTGGCCAGAAGAGGGAGTTCTGTGGCTGTGCCATGGCAGTCACTGCTTGGGATGCAAGGAAAGGCTGGGAACTTACTTCATCCATGTGGAGCAGTGCTCAGCACTGAGCTTGTGAGCAGTTTCTTTACACTGCCTGAACACAAGTGTGTGTGTGAATGTTGTGCTGTGGTTTGCCTGCATTAAGGGCCAGGTGACAGTCTGGTGTTCAGTGCCCACCTCCTGTGGTCAGTGCTGCTTGAGAGATGACAGGAAAGGAGCATGGATGTGGCAACCCCGGTCTCAAAGGATCTGGGGTGTCCGTGCACATCACAGGCCTCCCTGTCCTCTCTGTGCCATTCCCAGCTCTGCAGGAACTGGGTGTGGACGCAAGATCCACAGGATGTGTTGGTTTGTGGGGAGCCAGCTGGCTCACAGGCAGTTAAAAATGAGGTTGGTGGGTGTTTTTTAGCACAGTGGCTTCATTGTTGGTCAGGACCCTGAAGCTTTTGGCTGGATTTCTTCCTGTTCATCTGGCCTGGTCACAGCCAGCTTCTCACTGCCTTCCAGGAGCCACACCATGCACAGAACCTCTCTTGCTTGGTCACCTTGACCTTCTTTTTGCTCCAAAAGTCGTTTGCACAGTAAGATCTGCAAACACATGGTCTTCCTGTTTGTTGTTTCAGTTCCATGGGGTCCTCCTCATCCACACTGTATCTCCAGAAGAAAAGTCATAGATCCACCCACTCCAGTTATGGAAAAGGATGCTTTCGATGGCCACTAGCTTAGAGATGGCCCTTACCCTTTGGATTTTATCTGAGGACAGCTGTCTGTCAAAATCCTTCTTTTTAGATTTAAGGCTTTCTCCCTGTGAAGTGTTCCTTGGTGTAGCATCCTAGGGAGATGATCAGGGAAGGGAAGCAAGTTCCTTCCCCATCCCAGTGAGACTGCACTGGTCACAGTACCAGATCCCTACTGAATGCTCATGGCTTATTTCTACCTCTCACACTTTTAAAAATGGATTGTCCCTCCCGAGATGTTGTTTACACAGGGGGCTTCACAATAACTTCTAGGAGAAGACCCTGCAAAGGTGACTTCTAAGGGCACACTGGGAAGGGCTGTCTGAGGTCACTTGGAGCACCTGGGATGTGCTAATGAGAACAGGGGAGAAGGGACAGCCTTAGGGATGGTTTTTCAGCCCCTCAGGTCCAGGCTGTGCCTATCCTCGATGCAAAGATGCATCATCCCCTTGTCCGAAGCCAAGATGTTTCAGCAAAGACATTTGCAGCTTACACATGAAAGGAGGCTGGACTGCCTCCCTCCCACTGCCCTGCACCGGCAGAGGAGCCCAGCAGCTGGTTTCCACACTGTGGGATGCTCAGGACCCTCAGACACTCGATGCTCCCCAGGTTTTCTAATCCTACTGACCATCTCTTGGAAATCACACTCACCTTGAAAAGCCAGGCTGTCACAGCCTCATTAAAGCTTTCCAGTGAGTAAGGTTATTAAAACATTGGACCCTTGGTGTAATAATACTGAAACACTCCAGCCATGTGGAGTGTTTGAATGGCCCTCTGCACCCTCCCCATCTTCCCAGCAGTGCTATATCAGCCCCTGATTAACAGCCACTCCTGGAGAGGGCTGAGAGCAGGGCCCGGAGTTATGTGGCCAGAGCTGTTTTTGCTCTTAGATGTGGGAAAAATTTTCAATCCGTGTGTTTATTCTCCAAATACATTCAGCCACAGGTCAACCAAAGCTATTTGCAGATCTGTGTCACATAGACAGCCAAGTAGATACTATTATATTTTTGAAGTTGAAAAATGTTTTGCTTAGGCATTTTTTAGCATAGGTTCCTAAGAAAACAAGACTGGCAGTCGTGCTGTCAGCCCGCACTTCCCACTCTAGCAACCTTTGACTCCACGGGTCATTGGAAACCTTATTTGAAAGAAGGATTTTAGGTCTCAGAAACATGATGCTCCTCTGTGTTTCATGAAAGCAGACAGCTGAGTGGAGGAAGGAGATTTTTCTCTGCCTGAATGGGGTGGGTGGGAGGGGGAAACAGGGTGACTTCAACCCTTATTAGACCCTGGAGAGTCTCTGGAGTAACCCTCAAGCTATTCTGATGTTTGGAGACAGCCTTCTTGTACACTGCTCCTGGTGGAATAACTTGCTAAAAAAGAGCACTTCTGGGGATTTTTGGTTTAGGGATTTCACTTGCCATCAGTGAGATCATTATGCCTACATTCTGGGGACCAGCAGTTCCAGCGCAGACTTGGCCAGCAACCTGGTTTTGAATTGGGACAGTTTACACCCCTGACTGAAAACCTCTATTTTACCTAGATTAGAGTACCCTTGAAGCTCTCCAAATTTCTTCCAGCTCAAAAACATGGGAGACATGCACCTTATGGAAGCATGTGGGAATGGGGGCTTAAGTAGCCACCAGCTTTACACCTTGTTAGACTTTGCACACTCCTGCAGGCAGCACTTAGCCTCTCCAATTGCTGCTGACTTAGGGGTGAGGAGAGCGACCATCCTAGCCATGGAGAGGGAGCTGAGGGGATGCAGCTGCCTGAGAAGGGCTCCAGAAACACACATCCATGTGTCCTGGACAGATATTCCATGGTCTGGATGTTCTGGAGGCTGAGGATTCATACAGCACTGGGTGGCAAATAAACTCCTGGGAGGTCAGAGATGCCACCAGTACTCAAGGGTGAGCAGGCACAGCTCCAGCCTGGATCTGTGCAGCAAGTGCCCATGTCCCACCAGGGAGATTGGCTGTTGCAAAGGCTCTTCCATTTGTGGAGGTCAGTGCTGGAAGATTTTTGGTTTTTTAAGACAGAAAAAGGAAAAGACAGAGAAGGAAAAAACCTCAACCCATCTTGTTTTTTTGGGCTGTGGATGGAGCAGAGCATTTCCCAGAGCTTCAGCTGTGAGCCACCTGGGCAGGCAGATGGAAAAGGTCAGCACCAGAGCTGAGCTCACCTGCCGCAGAGCATTTGGGAGTTCCTCCTGAACACTCTGTGTTAAATGGGCACCTCTAGTTCATGTGGTGCTTTTCACCTGGTTTTGATCTGTGGACCCATGTATAAGAAATGAAGCAGGTCAAACACTTGGCTGGGTTTTGGGGCATCACAGGCGGAGTTGCTTTTCACAGAAACCCATGGGACACATGGATTAAACAAGTTCTCTAGTGGTCTGGAAAGCAGATTTGCAGATTTTTTGGTATGATAAGAGAGGAGTCAGAGATCTTTGTTCAGCCTCTGCTGTCAAAAGTGATGTTTTTCATGAATAAAGTCACACTTTGAAGGGAGAAAAAGTTGTTTACGTTTTGGGTTTTTTCCTTCAGCCTTTAGAACATGCTCTTTATAATCAGCTGAAGTTTTGAGGGGAAAAAATGTGGAAATTTTCATCCTAAAAGGCTGAAACAAGAAAACATCACAATTGTTAAACGGCTTTTTCCCAGAATGTTTCTTTAATGTAACGTGTTTCAGAAGTGACGTGATTTCACAGGCTGTAAAACCAGCAATTGGTCTCATCAAAAAGACATTGCTTCCAGTGGGAATACTTTTAAGGACAATGGTTTAACTGGCAGGCTGACCTCATTGTAAACCTTTTTGGGTTAGAAAATAGGAAGTGGAAATTTTCCTGTTGACTTCAACTAGTTTTGGCGCTGGGTGAGTGAATTGCAGCGGAAAGATTTACTGGGGTGTTAAATAAAGGGGAGTGGTAATTCCCTGCTGACACCAGGAATGCATCCCACGGGTATGGAAAAACCAGGGTTTAGGCTCTGGTGGTGAGTGTCTGCTGTGGTGTGGAGGCCACGTCTGATGTGATGTTTCTCTTTCCACCCCTCAGTGCCATGGCCACCTACTCCGCCACGTGTACCAACGCCAGCCCGGCGCAGGGCATGAACATGGCCAACAGTATTGCCAACCTGAGACTGAAGGCAAAGGAATATAGTTTACAGAGGAATCAGGTGCCCACAGTCAATTAATGACTGGAGGCAGCTGCCTTGCAGAAGGAGAAAACACAACAGCACCCGTCCTGCTTCGCAACTTGTCTGTGCTGAAAGAAAAAAAAAAGAAAAAGAGAAAAAAAAAACATGAAAAGAAAAAAAAAAAAGGAAAAAAAGCCAACCCTCACCTGGAACTGAACATGGGGAGCAAACCGAACCTGTGAGTGACAAGGTTCCTCCTTCCTTTTGGGATAATGCCACCATTTTTTTTTCTTGTTATTGTTGGGTTTATTGCTTCTGCTCAATATACTATGAGCTTCTTCAGTAAAGGACAACCCTTGCTGGTTTCCATTTTTGTACGGGACTGCAAAAAGAAACCTGTGCCAATCTCGGCCCACAGACAAGTCCCACCACCACCACCATGCTGAGATGCAAAGCTTGCTCTTCTCCCCTCTGCCCCAGCTCACCCTAGAAGAAGAATTTGTTTTGTCACCACTTTCCATTATATCCACCCAACCCTCATCCTTCCAGTCCCTTGTGCCACAGAGGCAGCACATTCCTATTAGTCTGCGAGAAGTCCATTAATGCAACAAGATGGATTCATCCTGTCTGAGTTGCCTGGAAAACCTCCTTGGGCTCTGCAGAGCTCCATTGTTTTGTTGAGCATTCCCAACACTGCTGCCTTGAAAAGCCAAAGAAGAGAGAAAAGCCAAAGAAGAGAGAAAAGCCAACGTGGGTGTGTGAGCAAGGGGTGTGTAGGAGAGGGATCTCTCTGTAGTGCCAAGAATAGGACTGTCAGGACACTCCTTTCTATGCCTTAAAGTTTGTGCCACAGGGAAAGGCATTGTCCAGATGCATTTGTTTTATATATACTGTATATATTTATATATATAAGATAATACACGCAAGCTTGGTTGGTGTTTTTTATTAAACAAAATAAAATCCATTGAAAACGTTCGGGATGTTTGTGCTGCATCCAGGTGGAGCTGTGCATTGAAATTCCAGCCACAGCCTCTCTCACCCTTGTCAGAGCTCCTCCTGCAACCTTGGGCAGCACGGAAAGGGCAGCTCACGTCCTCCCATGAGAAGCCCCAAAGAATTGGTGCTGGAGGGAGCCACACTCCTTTGCAGATTTTCCCCATGGGCAGCTTCACAGAATAGAACAAGGATCTCCTCTCCAGTCAGATAGGTTCAACTGGCTCTTGGGAACGTGCAAGGACATCCCCAGGGAAAGTCTCTGCCAGCCCCTTTGAGCACAAGTGATGTCTCAGAAGGGAGCATCCCACCAAAGATCCCAATTCCCATAACACTGCTCAGTAAGGCTTGCCCTATAACCTTAACCATTTTCCCTGCCTGCTGTCCTCCCTCTGGGCTCTGGAGACCTAATTAGGACCTACTTTATTTATCTCCACGAAGAGTAGAGGAGATGCAGCCCAAAAGGGATTTCTTCCACACAGGCATCCTGAGGAAATTAGGATCTTTCATGTTGCTGATGATGCCTGCCTCTCACATTTGGGGCAGGGAGGGGATTTATTTATGACAAATAGCTCTTGTGTCCAAACTGAGATGGACTTTGCATGGAATAGTCCCACTGAAGGCAGCAGAGCTACTCTGTGGTCCAGGCTGGAGAATGCAACTCAGTCATGAGAAATACTTCTGGTAGAGTGGCCTGGATTTCCATCCTGGTGTTTGCTGCAGACACACTGGACATATTTAGATGTCTGACAGTGGGCTTGGATAGTCTAAAACAGTGTGTTGTGGGAAATGAGAAATAAATCTCTTTAAAGTGTAGGTGAAAATTAAACTGGCAGAGGATGAATGGAAATCTGGCCAAAATATTTGAGCTAGCACTAGGAAAAAAAGCCCCAAATCCAAACTGGAGTAAGTTGTGCCCGTGATGGTATGCATCGCTGCTGGATTTTTTTTTTTTACCTCTCAGTGTGGGTGTTTTTGAGGAAAAAAAAACTACTTGTGATCAGGACAAAAAGCTGAAAGTCACAGGCAGAACACCAAGGGAAAGGGAGGCTGGGAAAGCACCATGTTTTAAGAAATCCATCATGTTCTGTTTGATCCCTTTTTTTGGCCACCTGCAGGCTGGAGAACCTACCATGTATAAACCAAAATATTTCTATCGCGAGTGTGTGGGTCCAGCTCCTAGTGCCAAGTGATCATGTTGGAAATCTCAGCCTGCACTTAGAAACTCACTCCGGCTTCCTGTGCCTACACAAACACACAAACGATTGAAGAATGTGGTCAGAAAGGACCCAGTGCCATGTAACATTACTCAAAGGTTGAACTGGTTGTTGAGTACCTAAAGCTGGTGCTCTCCACTCTCCTTGCCTTGCTGCCCTCCTCCACAATCCACCGATACCCGAGCAGCAACAGCAGCCTGGATTAATTCCCCTGTGGTGGCCCAAGTGCTCACCCTGGAGTTTCAGCTCTCTCCTTCAGTGTCTTGCTGGCCTGTGGCTTTCCCCCAGTCTTTGCTCACCTTTTCTGCAGCACAGAAAACACCTTGAGCAGCTTTTTTTATTGTCTGTATAGGGACACCTGTTTCTGAGGTTAGCAAGGAGACAGTTCAGAGAGCATGGAGCTCTTGGTGTCCTGCTGCCCATCTGTGGAGCGAGATCTCCATCCCCACGCAGTGAAGTTTATGTGAAGGGGCTCACATAAACACCTGTGCAAGCCCTTGTTCAGCCTCCTCACTATTTGTGTGAGGAATTGAATTGTCTGGCGTGGGGCTGCTCCTACAGGAAAGCTGTGGAAGCTTTTGCACTTCAGTTTGAGTTGGGTCTTGCCTCGGGTCGGGCTGCTTGTTCAGGGATGCCACCACTGCATGGTCCAGTGCAAGGATTGCTGCCTTCAGTCAGTTCAGATAAGACCTTTACATCCCCTTTGAGCTGGGTGATGGGTGACCCAATATTGCTTTGTTTACATGGATTTACTAAACAGAGTCCAGCTGGATGAACACATACCTTTTGATGTTTCTTAATTGCTGATGACCTCAGCCAAAAGACAGTGACTTGTCGATCAAGCCAAAGTGAAATTTTATGATTGTGTATGTTTAAGCTGTATTTTATTAAACCATGTAAATATATGTGCAAATCAAGGGCCTTATCCTCAAAGCATGGAGTACTCCAGGGTTTCAGTATATTTTCAGTTGTAGCGCTAGGAAGTTGCCATGGTTACCACCGTTATCATTAAGTTTGGATATCATTTGGGGAGAAAATGTATCTTAAGGCATTTTCCTCTTGTCTACTCTGTACAAACACTGTTTTTTCAGGCTCCCCCTTTTTCAATAGAGAAATAGGTGACCGGTTCCCTCAAAGTGGGAATTTTGAGCATGACAGGGATGGATGATTGACGAGGCTGTCGGAGCTTAATGCGTGAAGTCACGGGATTTCCAGAGGGAAGTGTATCCTGTAAATTATCTCTTGCTTTGTGATGTAAAATGTACAGTGTTTGCACTAGAATAGAAATGATCATTTTCAATAAAAGGGAGAAGAGACTCCCCAGTCCTTTCTATAAGCTGCCACATCAGTGTCATGTGTTGCTGCCCTGAAGTGTCCTACAGTGTTGGCTGGGGCTAGGAACTCTCTGGAGTCTTGCAGGGGGAAAACAGGAGGACTGGAGCCAGTGGAGCGGGGCTTGGGGCTGCCAGGCAGCTAATCAGGGGACCACAGAGAGACCCTTGCAGAGATGGGGGCCCCCAGCAGCATGTGCAAGCCATAGAGTCAAAGATGCTGTGTCCAGACCCCTGCCTGAACCACAGGATCCTTCTGCCAACATAGGCAGCTGCAAGTTCAGCAGCAATGTAAGGCAGGAAACATCCACAAAGCCTTCTCCTAGAAGAGATGATGTTCAGGAAGAGTCAAGGCACACCCATGGCTTTGTGTCCCCAGCTCCCTACACCCCACCAGGCTGGTGAGACACCAGGTGGGGCTGTATGTGGGGCAGAAGGGGACCAGAGAGGTCTCCCTTCAGACAGGGGAGGTGAGGGAGGGATGGACATCCCCGTGTGGGTGCTGGGGGTGGGTGACCAGCAGGGGAGGAGGGAAAGCAACAAATTCCGAGAGGTAAAGGGTTTAGTCCCATCACTTGTGCAGGAGTGAGCAGAGCTGGGTTCAGCAGGGAACCTCCACTACAAAGCAAGGCAGGTGGTCAGAAGGAGCTCAGAGGGTCATCAGGGCTCATTAGTGAAGGCCATTAAAGCAGGGGTGGGAGTGGTGCCATGGGGCTGGTTTTGGCTCCTGAAGATAGGGAGTTGGTGAGTTTTGCTTCAGTGCCTAGGTCTGTGCTGGAAGATGCTGGGGGTCTGGGGCTGGTGGGCTTCTGCAACTTCCCTTCTTGGTCACTAAATGGTTCATTTGGATTAGAGCCAACTGTTGGGAATCTGGAGTGTGTCTGGATTGGCATCCTATTTCCCTGCTGATCTGGCTTCTGACCCTCCATGGGCAGTTAAATTTCAGCAGGGCAGTCCCCAGAGAGACCCGGGTAAAGGTAGATGGGTATCTCTGTAAGGCCCTCAGCAGTCAGCCAAGCTTGCATTCCTTGGAAAGCTGATTATTCACTCATCTGAAGCTGAAATAATAATAATATCTCCCTCTTGCTTATTATTTCTTGGTTGCCAAAAGAAGTAGGCTTGTAAATAGCAATCACTTCCAAGTTGATTTTGAGACTGGAGTGGTTTGGATTGAGCTCAAACAAGCCTTGGATGTCCATCCAGACCTACAGCCATCTCCTCTGAGCTACATTTGGGCAGGTGTCCATCTCCTGGCCTGGCACTGCTGTGCTGTGACTTCTCACTTGATGGCTCCAGCTCTCAGTTTGGCTTGGATTTTGTAGCAGGATCACTAAGAACTATGGCACAAGCAGGGTGCAGCAGCCTCCCCTCACCCAGCTTCTGCAGGTATCTCCTGACCATAAATTGCACACCTGCAGTGTTCCCACCATGGGAGCAGACACCTAATGCACTGGGGCTCCTGCTTTATAGGAAAGCCACATCTCCTGCTCACCTCTCAGAGACAGGAAAGCCCCTGGGTGTCTCCATGCCTGAGGGTTTGCCCACGGGGACTTTACTGCTCACCCTTCCCCCTTGTGCCCCTCCAGTGAGATCCTAGGTGAGCAGAGGCAGATGCCCAGCAGCTTGGTTGGGTCTCTGCAGCCTGGATTTGGGACTTAGCACTGCTCCTGGGCTCATCTTGTCCTTTGCAGCTTTCCCACCAGTTGTTTTTCTGCCCCTCAGCTGCCTAAAACACCTCTTACTTTGTCATCTTCTCATCCTAACAGTGCCTTTCAGCCAATTGTGGCTCAAGTGGGTTATTCTGTGTCTCTGCCTGTTCAGCAGATGTGATGAAGTCACATGAAGCAGCAAAATTCAGGAGAACCGGAGTGGGGAAACCCCAGCTCCTTTCACAAGCCAGGAGGACCTGTGTCTCCTACCAGCAGATGGTCAACATATGCAGTGTGCACTCAAGGGGGTTCAGAAATTGGGTCTTGCAAAAAAAAAGTCTCTGGGATGGAAGGCAGGCAGGCCAGCAATCACTTTTGAGGGTCTGGAGAGGACTACGTGCTGTGTCCAAACCTTCCGTGCCCCTGATGGCTGCTGTGGGGCAGGAGGGCACTTCTGGGGCTGCTGGGATCAGAGCACCCCGGGTAGGGGAACTCTGGAAGGCTGTGGCATCATCCAAGAGCCAAGTGTTGATTCTGAAATGACACTGAAAGGTAAGGAGTGTCCCCTCAAGGTGGGGCTGGGAGAAGGTTGTGCCTTGTGCTTCCCTGCAGGAAGCACATTCCCAGGTTGGACATTGGAGTCCCTAGGGTAGTGCTGGCATGGAGCTCCAAGATCTACAGCTGTGAAGATAAAGCTCAAGTGACTTTGGTGGGGCAGGGGGATTGACATCTCCATGCCATGGCAGGGAAAGGTGCTGTGGGAGTTAACAGCAGGCTGAAGGATGACAAATGGCAGCTAGCACCTTACAATATCTCATCTTTTTTTTTTTTCTTTTAAATAACTTTTTTAAGGTCAGAGTTACTCTTTCCAGCGTCTTGGCCAAATTTTGCTCTCTGTCTTGCTAGAGTCCCTCAGCAAGCTCGGACAGACAGTTTTCCTTTGCTTCCTGCCTCTGCCTGTCCCAGCCACGCCAGATGTTGTCTCACAGCTGCTGTTTTCCAGCCCAGAGGTGGTTTCAGAGCAGGGCCAGGTGGAGCCCTCCTTTCGAATGGGAGGTACCTAAATTAGCAGGGCTATATAACCATTTTGGGACACCACCAAGCACATTTCAGTGGCCAGGTGGTGGGCTCGGTCTCCCTTGCCCAAAAATCTGCAGTGTGAAGGAGATGAGTGCTCCTCCACGGCCAACCCAGGGAGCAGAGGAGGTGGTGAGCTTTCCCCAAGGTGAGAAAGGGACGTGAGGGTTTTTCACTCGCTAGAGGAGGAGCCCAGGTTGGGAAGGCTCAGCACAGACCAGCATGTTCAAACAGGGGATGAGCCGGGTCCATCCCACACTGGAAGGAGGTGACTCCCACAGCTGGCGTGACTGCACCCCACAGGACTGCCCAAGTGTTGTAGCAGTGCAGGCAGAAATGGTGTCTGCAGCAGCTGTGCTGGGGAGTCTTCAGCAGACACGTGGGTTGATGTGGCTGAGCTGAGGCTGGTCCTACTTCAGACCTGGGAAGTGAACTATTTTCAAGTCAGCCCCATAATTTCCTCCCTTGCCTCAGCAAAAAGACATGAGTCTTGTAGATAGATACAGGACCCTCAGGGAACTGGGATATCTTGGAGGAGAGCTGAGCTCTTTGCTCATCTGGCTCGTGAGGACTGGGTGGGACAAGGAGCCAGGGAACTCTGCCACGTGCCCCCTCTTGCTGTTGCCTCCCATTAGTAAAGCAGCATCCTGTGGGAATCTCCAGCCCATCCTCAGAGGGGTGGGACAGCAGCACCTCCCTGAACTGGCTGCAGGACAAAGACCTTCTGGACCATGTTAAGTCCTTATCTGAGAGGCAAGTACAGCTCTCCAGGCTGGCAGAAGATTTGTTGCCGTGGCTGAAGGCTGTATCTAAAGCTGGTTGAAAAATGGAGTTTCTTTTCCTGTGGCAGCTTCCAAGATTTACATATTTGACTTTGTCCCAAATCAGGCTGAGGACTGGAAATCTCTAAAAATACTGCAAGGAAAATGCAAATATGCACAGGCATGGCAGGAGAGTTGACATGATAGATTTTCCAGCCTTGCTGAAGTGGAACATGTTGAGCTTTTGGAAAACTCACTCCAAGAAAACTGTTGCATTTCAGCAATGTCTGTCTTTGTGCCCCAAGTTAAGTGTCCGAGCGGGATGCTCCACATCCTGAGCTTGGCAGGACCTACGGTGTTTTCTCTCTTGTGGGCCAGTTCTAGGTGTCTCCTCTGGATGCACAGTGAGCCCTGGGGTCAGCCCAGAGGATGGATCTTCACAGTAATGGTGTGCACGGACAAAACAGCTTTGCAAATTCAAGGACAACCCATGTCCCTGCTCCATGCCCATCACCCAGCTTTTTTAAGGCCATGATGACCTCACAGTGCTATCCAGACTGAGACTTGGGGCAGGAAGAGCAGAAACCCAGGAAAATGGGCTGCCCAAAAGCACAGGAACCTGAACTGGGAGTCATGGTGATGTGCTAACTGCTTATTTTGGCAATGCCTTTTTCTTTTTTTCCCTTTGCAAACCATTTGTCAAGGTGGGGTTTCGCTGATGGAATGCAAATGTCCAAGAAGATTTTCAGAGGTAAATGGGAGAATCCTTCCAATACAATGGCTTGCCTGTCACAAGAGGCCAGAGGTGAAGGTCCTGATGCAGCACTGATCTCCTACACCATAGGGTGGCTTCTTCCTCCTCAGTCTGCATCTGTGGGGGGCAGCTGTGGCCAACCTCCCTTTACCAAGGACAGCTTGCTGGCCAAACATGGCATCTTGGAATAATAAATAGTAATAATCTGTCTTTGATTTCACCTCCCTTTTTGTAGTGATGAATGGCTTCCATCACAGCATGTGGAGGAGAAGCAGCTGCTGATGGGGGGCAGGGTAGCTTCTACAGGGTTTATTGTTTTAATCATGGCCTGAGTGAAAGTGACAGCCTGAAGATGAAATATCTGCTGAAAGGAAATCATAACTCTGGGTGACTCCACTTAGCTCCACGCCTATTAAGAACTTATTTTTGTTGGACACTGAGGAACACAATTTCAACCAGCTATGCACTTAAATGCCACTTCTCTCTGTGTTAGTGCTGTTTGGTTTGCAGTGTCCCTGGTGCCTGTGTTGGGAGCTCTTAACCCAACCTGGAGCTCCTCCAGCCTTGCCAGATATGGTTTTTTTGGTAGATCTGTGCTGGACTAAGGAATGGAAGCCATTACACTGAACAAGGCTCTACCACCCCAAAGGGGACAAGGTGGAAAAGATGGTGGGCATGAGCTCTGCTCCCTGTCAGGGGAAGGTCCCTCCCAGAGGGGCAGAAGGATGCCAGCAAATGGGGGGATGCACTGGGTGACACTTGGGCAATTTGCACCCACCTGGTGGCCATCCTCACTGGACACCTCTTTCTATGCCCAAGCTCTCATGTCCATTTCTGGATGTCTGCAGTGCTCAGCACAACAAAACCCTGCTCTTCCCCCACTGCTGGCCCAGACCCAGCACCAAAAAGTATATTTTGGGGCACACAGAGTGTCATGTCATGCCATGTCCTGATGATGATTATGGTCATCTACTATGAAGATGCAGATGGATGGACAGCAAAGAAGTTGGTCTACAATGGGCATGGTCATCCCACTGCCCCCCACCAGACTGGGGCTCCTGCACATCCTCTCCCCATGGCACAGATGGAGTTAAACATTCCATGTTGTTGCAGTGTGTTCCAACTGGTGCACCTTGCATCCAAGCACCAGGAATATGGGGGAGAACAGTTAAAAATAACATCTTCCAATGTCCCTGGAAAAAAAATGTTCTCATGTGCTCTGCTGGCTGCAGCTGCTGTTATGAAACAAAACATTTCCCAACAACAGTTATTAGCCTTGGAGCCCAGGCTGCGATGCTGTTTATTAGAGTAAGAGTGGTTATCAAGTTATTACTTTCCTAATTAAAAAAAACCACATTGTAGGCCACTGATGGTGGCAGGAGGGGTGCTCTCCTTCCCCTGCATGGGAACCCTGTGCAGGTTCAGCCTTCACACTGTGGTCAGTCTTCAGCCCCTGATGTCCCAGTGCAGGGACTGAGGTGGCACAGGGAGGGTGTGGATACCCCTGCACACAACCTGAGGAAGCTGTTCATGCAAAGGTGAGTCCACAGAACAGCTCTTCCTTCCAGGAGGTGGCATTGCTGCATGTGTGCAACCTAAAGTGAATTTTGTTGCATGTGCTGACTTTATTGTAACTAACAGGGGAGACAGTGCTGAACAATAATGCTGCTTTCTCTCCATGTTTTTTGTTCACCTTTCCTCATTAAAAAAAAAAATAACTGGAGGGAATTTTTAAGAAAAGAAAAAATTGTTTCTCCTGGCCAAAAAATACACTGAACAAACACATCCAAAATCTTTCAAGAGAAGACTGAGCATGTGAAAACCCCCTCCAAAACTCTTATGTGCTCAGCTGTTACTATTTCAATGAGTTCTAACAGTCATAGTTTATTTGATGCTGTGTGATGCTGCCTGTGCTTGTTTTTCCTGAGATATTGTCAAGGTATGGGTCATTAAAAAAGCAAAGCTGGTGTGCTGGCCAGGCTGGCAGCAGGGATGTCCATGTCGTGTTATGAATGAGTGGCACAGGAGCAAACTCTTGGTTATTAATGGCAATTCCCATGAAAACGATGAGCTGGATGGAGCTGGGTGTCAGAGCGGCGTGTGTCTCTTGCGATCCCAGGGTGCACCTGCTTCTGCTGCTGCCAGAGCCTGCTCAGAGCAGTTGATCCAAGAACTGGGCAGCAGGGAGGGAGATTTTTAACCTTTTTGTACTCTTCCACTATTTTTTTTGGTCATTCATAAGAGGTGTGCATTGCTCTATTCCATCTCTCATCATGTCTCAGGAATGCCTGTGTCCATCCTGATGTTGTGTGGGTGTACACAATCATGCAACAGAGTTTTTTCCTCCCAGGTGACCTCTGACATCTGAGTGAAGGGCATCTGAGTATCTGGAAAATTCTGTAACTAGTAAATGCTGCTCTCAAGCCAAAGGGTTTTTGAATAGAGTAGCCAGAGCATGTCCTGATCTCCTCTTGAAGAGGCTGAATTGATATGGGTGCTGTTATTTGCACAAATAAAGACTAAACTCATCCTGATAACTGCCAGGAGTAAAACATCTAAAGCTAATTTGATTCCCATCAAAGCTGCCCTGTTTTATTAGTCCCCATGAGAGCTGGAAAGCAAAAGTGATGCAGCTCCCAGCACTGATCCTTTAGGTCAGCAGTTCCAATGCTGTGCTCTGGAGCCTTGTTTCTCCCTCCATCACCTGCTTCTTGGAATGTCAACCACTTTAATAGAGTTATTTTAATCACATGAATCTTGCTGATGATGTATGTCTAGGCTGAGATCCAGGAGGGAACAATTTCAACCCAAAGAGGTTTGTCGTAGGGCATTTTCTGTTGGAGTTTAAAGAAAAGCAATGCTCCAGAGCTCTCCCAGTGCAGAGAAAGATCTCCTGAACTTGCTGGACATGAGGATTTGTTCAGAGCCAGCATCTCCTGGGAAAGGCCAAACACAAGGGACCTGTCAGACCAGGACTGCTCTGAAAAGCCACCTTTGTTGTACACTGAATTTCACTGAATTTATGTTTGTTTGTGATGCAGCTTGTCCCAAACTCTTACAGTTTGCACTTAAATAGCAGAGCTGTGAAATGTTTGGAGTGCTTTTGGGATATATGCTTCTTCTCCATCTCTTGGAAGTGGATATCCTGTTCCCCCAAGTGCTATTTCTGGGTTTTATCAGTGTTCCATGTGTCCTCCTGTTACTTCCAGGCATTTACTGATGGCTGGTTGGGATCCTTTGCAAGGAAGCAGCACATTTCCCACTGGCATTTTCCTGGAGAGTGCACGAGGTGGGTGATGGGGATGGGGATGGGGATGGGCTCTCTCCTGGGGCTGGGCCATGGTGGGTCCCAAACTGCTCTTCCTTGCCTGTCACAGAGCGGGGAGGGAAGCACATTCCAAAACGCTTTCCAGGCATCTCCCTTAGCCCTCTTGTTTAGTTTTATTAATGAAAAACATTAGCAGGGCAATATGTCAGCAGGCTACAACACTCCAGGACTTGGCCTCTCCAAGGGATTGTCCATGAGCAGGAAGGTGCAGTGATCTCTGTGTCCCTGATGGCACCTCCTGTAACCCTGCCTCTGGCAGGCCCTATAAATCCCTCTCTGATTGCTGAGGGGACATAATTCAACCCCAAACTGTGATACTTACCAAAAACTATTGCATTATGGAACCATAAATCCCCTATTAGCTTAGGAAAATGTCTGGGCCTATTGAGCTAAACAAGTCAAGACAGCTACTTAACTATTCCCAAGCATCAGCCTATTAAGATGCAGGAGAGGAGCAGCTTAGAGAAATTTTGTCAGCAGTCATTTATCACATTTGTACAAGTCATAAACAGGTTTATGGCTTTTGGCTGTGCCTTTTAATTTCCAGAAATGGACACATGGCCAGGAAGAGCAGACACATTGGAGCACATGTTCAGGTGCAGGGAGAGGAGTTGGGGCATCAGCCTAATTGCTGCAGAAAGGACCATTTTTCTGCTGCAGGCAGGTGGTGCTGTGGCATTTGCGGCTTCCACTTCTCAGGGAAGAGAGGGCTTCCCAGGAGGGGAGTAGAGATACATATGCTTGGGAAAGTGGCTGGGATGGTGACAACCTGGCAGCTCCAAAAACCCAGTGAGGTACAAGATGAAAAGCCATATACTGATACGGTGAGGTAACAAATAATGGAGATTTTTGACAGCCTGGGTGGGAAAAAAAGAAATAAAAGCCTTTCTATGCCAATATTTTACCATCCCAGGCTGCAAATGGATCTTTGTCTTGAGCTGGAACAATCATGAATCTGCCCACAGAGCCAAGGGCAAGGATTTACAGCATCTCCTTCTTGTTACCCTCTCCTTCAGCAGCTGCAGCAGAGCCTTTCTCCCTTGGGTGTCTCCCTTGCTTCTCACACTTTGCTTTTTCTTGCAGTGGAGGATGGTTTTTTTCCCTGCTGAAGCACAGGAGGCATTGTTATTCCACATCAGCTCTTTGACCCACCAGAGTCCTGGGTGCTGGTGGTGCCTGGCAGGTGCTCACGGGCTGTGGTGGGGGACTCCTGGGAGCTGATCCTTCTGCAGGCAGTGGAAGCTGAGCCAGGGCTGCAGAGCCTCTTTGTGCAGTGATACGGAGAGATCTCCCTTCAGGAAAATGAATCAAACCCATCTCCAGCTGGGACAACCCTACTGCGTTGTGTTTGCTCGGGGTCAGGAGAGGGGAAGATTTAAACCCCCTCCCCTCCGGGACTCGAAGCCCCGCGATTTGGCTGCTGCAGCAGCTGTTGCTGTGTGTGAAATGTCAGCACAGTTGCCCTGCAGGGTCGGTGTGATCTGGTGATGCAGGAGCATTGCATGGGCGGTGCCTGAGTCAGCACCCAGTGCTGGGACCGTGCCCGGGTTTGTGTAAACTCTGAACTGCGAGCAGCTGCCCAGCCAGGCTGTAAATCTCCCAAGCAGCTCTCCCAAGGATGCTGATCTGTCCAGAGTAAGCTGGAGCCGCAAATAGAGGGAGAATAACGTCACCTGCCAGTCAGTGTTGCACAGACCCGGATGGAGCAACCTCCAGGGGGATGCACAAGGAGATGCCGTCTTTGGAGAATCTCCAGGGCTGGATTCAGGACTGGTGCAATAACCCACTTGGGATTTCTCAGGGTAGAAAGCAGCATCCTCTTAGGAGTCAACCTATCCCATCCCATAATTTCAAAGTGAATATTCACACATGTAAGCCATCAAAACCAATAAATGCTTCTATTTCATCTCCAGAGATGCTGTGCATCTTTCAAAAAACATTCACGACATTATTGGAAGATCTCAAGAGGTCAACCCATCAGTTAACCTGCTCAGTAGCATGTTCAAAATATACAGGACCAGGTAATCAAAACTTTGTGAGCTCAGTTGGTGCATGCAGCCACTCCCAATTCCTGAAAGCAAAAAACGACTTTTATTCCACAGTTAAAATAAACACAAGGAATGCTGATAACTTAATTTGCATATGGGATCCTATCCATTGCCTCACATCCTTTTCTAAAGGCTCTTTAAAGATTGTGGGATAAAAGTGAAACATCTTGCAAATGCCCCAAGAGCTCCAGGATACTGATTTCAAAAGGAAGTTTCTCTTGGGAGATAAGGTCCCATGAGACAATGTGGTCAAAATCCAATTGGTTTCAAAACAGAAAGTTGGGTGTGTGCAACAGGCTGTCAAATAGCAGTCAGAAAACCACTTCCCAATCCTGAGAATATATGTTAAAAGGAGACTCGCAACATACTGCCCCTTGCTCAGGGCAGACCCACAGTGCCAGTCTCTGGGGCTGCACCATGTCCTTAGTGCCCAACCTGCTGGCATCCTCTGGGCAAGCAGCTTTTGTGCTCTGTCTGGTAAAACCCCTGACAGTGCTGCCAGCTGGGTGGTCTGTACCCAAAATCTAAGCATTACATCCAGGCCTGAGCTCTTCTGTGAGGTCGGAAGGAGAGGCACAGCAGCACCCACTTAGCAGGATCGAGCACTAGGTCCAGACCTGTTATCCCAAGCAAAGGAAAAGCCTGGCCCAGAGGAAGTCATCAAATTAACAAAATGAGTGGTTCCTCCTCCAAAAAACTCTGCTGGCTTCCTCCCATCCAGCTGGACTTTACCCTGTGGGCTTGACCTCGTTCCTCAGGGCTGGGGTTCAAATGACCTACATCTAATTTCTCACTGCCTTCTGATGAGTGTTTTCATAACGCTTTTCTCCTTCCCAGATTTGGGGATCTGCCAGAGCTCAAATCCTTCTGCTCTTTGACATCTAATTGTGTTCTCCACAGGATATTTCCTGGAGGGCTCAGAGGAGTCTTGAGAGAGGCTGTCTGACCCTGTGGCAGGAGGAGTTGGTGCTGGCAGGGGTTGTGATGATGCTTTGTGGCCCTACAAGTGGTTGGCGAGCACCAGAACTGACTCAGCCCTTGCCAGGGATAGCACATCCCTTGGCTGATGCCTCACAGTGATGCAGAGGGACCAGAGGAGCTGTGGTACAAGAGGGGGAAAAGGTGGGCAGGGTTGAGGGAGGACAATGTGTCTCCTGCCCAGCTGTCATCCTCTCCCCTGCCAGTGGTTAACCCCCCGGGACTTGATGCAGTATTGTGGGTCAGTGCCTGGACCTGGGGTGCTCAAGGCTGGTCCTGCCGTCCCAGATCTGCCTTTCCCCAAGAAGGGTGGTGAAAGACTGGACAGGAGCAGTAGGGGTGGCTGGAGATGCATGAAAGGCTGGAAGGAGAGAGGTGAAACAACAGCTCTTTGAAGAGAAGATAGGGAATGGGTTGAGGATGGAAATGAGGAAATGGGGACAGGGATGAGGCTGCCTGTCTGGGAGGGGGCAGCAGAAGTGGGAACCATGAAACTGTCACTGGAAGCTGGTTGCTGTGCTGGAAACCAGTGGTCAGGAGGGACCGATGGTGTGGGGTTGCACCCAGCAGTGCAGGGGAATGTGTGTGTGGGAGGGTGTCAGCTGTGTTCCTCTCTCTGGGCTCTGCTGCCTGCTGGCATGAGGACAGGGCTCACCTGAAGTCCTGGGAAGTGTCATCAGAGTCTCCATGAAAAGATCCTGAATTACCTACAGGATAATTGATTGCACTATTGATGAAATCCCCTTGCATTTTACAGGGAGTTGAATGCTGCATGTGGAAAGGATTAGTTTCTCAGCCTTTGGCCTATGTTGGTCCTTGCTTGAGCTATCTATTTTCTTTCCCCATCTTTGTAGACATGTGCCCTCCTAACTCTGCCCTCCTGTCCCTGCTGTCTAGATCCTGGCCAACATTATTTTTGCAGGTCTCTGTAGCTGTGTTTCCCCTCTGACCTCACAGCAGAAGATGCATCTCCTGGTACCTGCTTCCCAAGACCTTGTGTTTTCCTCTCAGGTGCTTTTAGCCCAACAGTGTGAAATCCCCATGTGTCCAGGCTTATTTGACCCAGGCTGGAGTGGTGTGGACTCTTCTCACTTCCACCAGTTCTTGCAGTGTGTTTGGAGGCTTTGTGGATCAGATGGAGCCCTCTGAGCCTCTTGTGCTGTGGGAAGCCTGCAGCTCTGGAGATGTGAAGCAGTTTGGGTTCCCCTTTAGGTTATTTAGCTCCACTAGCATGGCAGGAAGCCCACTCCTTCCAGCCTTTTCACTATCAGCTGCTTTATGAGACAGTGCAACTGTGGTGTGCTCTGGACTGTGTGTTTAGAAACACCTCTGGAGAGGAGCCGTCTTTCAGTGCCTCTGCTTGTTCGACATCTCTGCAGGCTGTTGACGCTCCTCTCGCATCCAAAGAGCCCGAGCTGGTGCCAGCAGCTCTGCCCTCTGACATGGAAGTGGCCAAACTCCGTTTTTGGTGTCCCTGGCCCCCTTTGATGTGCTGCCTCACTGCCCCAAGCCTACGCACCACAACCCATGCTATTCCCCGAGGTGGATCCCTCTTTCTCAACAGCCATGAGAAACATCCTCCTTGCAGTGCTTCCAAAAGGAAAAATATGTCCTTGGGTGCTGTAAATAGCACAGAGGAATGGTTTCTCATGATCCTGCTAGGGCCAATGTTTCTGTTTCTTGAGCCTTGTAAGCTCCCTGGGCAAATGTCAGCAGAGAGCCCTTCTCACCACTCTGTGGCCAGGCGCTTCCCATGCTGCTGACTTCACGCAGGCCTTTAGGAGCCCCTGGGGAGCCAGGAGCCCGACTGGTCCAGGTGCTGTGAGAAACAGCCTTTTCCTCTGAGAAGGCAGAGGGAGGATGAATGTGTCCATTCTGCACATGCCAGATGAATCTTGGAGCCCCTCATTAAACTCATGCTGCTGGATAATTAGGTGGTGAAAGTGCAGGAATGACTCTGGAATCCTTTTACATGGATAGTAACTGACTGCTCCTGATTGTCTGTCCCATTACAGGTGTCTCAGGAGGTGTTCAACAAGTGCTGGCACCAATCTCTGTGGTAGGGTGAGGTGGTCCCTGTCCCACCTGGGGACATGACAGCTCTTGGAGTGTGGCTACCTCTCTTCAGCTCCACATGGCCATGGGCTTCACACACCCCAGGCACATGTCCTGTCCACAGGTTGGGAAAGGTGAAGAAGGAAAGCAGAGCAAACCCATCTCACCCTTTCTCTCCCTGTTTTTACAGAGCTCTATGCCTGCACCCCAAGAAGGGCTCCCATCAAGGGTCACGGATGCTGCCTCACTCCTGTGATTAGCTCCAGTTTCATCCCTTTTCTGAAGGTACAGCCTGATCTAGGAGAGGCAGAGACAGATGGAGGCTGGGCTGCAGTACTGTTGTGACAGTGACAGCATCTTCCAGGCCACCTGTGTGGCCACTGGCAGAACAGACAATTCCAAATTCACACTCATGAGCCCGTGCTGTGCAGAGATACAGCAGCAAATCAGGGTCAGAGGTACGGCTGGCCTGCCCAAGGAAAGCACAGGGACCATGGAGCCATGACTCCCTCTGCAGGAGGGCATTCATTCCCTTCCAGAGGCAGTGGAAATCTGCTCCCAGAGCACCCCAAGTGTAGTCTGTAACCAAACAAGTCCCTTGCAGTCTGTTCCTCGCTTCTGAGGCTGCCCTGTGCACCTCTAGGCAGCCAGGGGAAAAGGAGGGTACTTCCCATATGGAGATAGGGCCATACACAGGAAGCCCTGCTCCCAGCTTCCATGCTGCCATGAACCGCCCTTGGGGAAAATGTGCCACCAGGGGCAGGCCTGGCACATGGAAATTTCAGTCCTAAAGTCAAATATTATTTGGAAGCTAATGACAAACAAAATCTATTTTTGCACTGGTCTTGTTTAAAATACTTCCCCTTAATCCCCTTGAAATAGCAGTAATTGAAAACGGTTCTCTGCCATGCCAGTGCATACTTCTTTAATTATATCCTGCACTGCCTGTTTCCAATGAAAGGGTCCTATCTGTTTGCACTTACTGGCCTTATGAAAACCAGGCTTGAGCCCAAGTCGGCAGGAACCCAAAATAAGAAACATTTCCCTTCAGAGGCATCATTTGAGCTAATTAACTTTAATCATCTCAGAAACATCTCTTGGAGATTTCTTCCCTCACCTTGGAGCTGGGGCACTTCCAAGCAGCCCCGAGAATGATGAGCTTTGACTTCCCAGAAATGGTGGGACTGGGGTGATGCTGTCACCCAGGGGGACATGGGGTTGTCCCACAGTTTATGGGGTGGTGGGTTCAGGTGCTCAGCCAGTGTGGGAGTGGGACAGTGTCTCATCCCATTCCTCCCACCTTGGCACAAGATCAGGGACAGCAGCTCTGTGCTGGACCACAGTCAGCTCATTAAAACCTCAGCCCCAGGCAGGGTTTGGAGCAAGGGGCAGGGGCTGAAGAGCAAACTGAAGTGAATTAGGTGCCATCACATCTCCCCATGTGGATTGTGGGGGTGCTGAGGTGTGGGTTTAGTTTTGGGTGCTGCTGGAATAGCTGGTACCCAGACCATGCCTGGTGTTTGGAGCCCGCAGCTGAAGAAGGAAGGAATGGTGAGTGCCTGCTCCATGTGCTTTCCACTTCCCCATGTTTGGTGCCTGGGCTGTGCATGGGGTGGGATTTGGGGCAGAACTAACAGGTTTCCCCACACCCCATAGCTCTGAGCTGACTCAGCACCTCAGCTGTGGGAACTGTGGACATGCTCTGGATCCCTGTGCCCCTTGAGCCTGGAGCTGGGGCAAGAGAGGTGGCTGCATCCATGCTGAAATGAGTCTGGGGCTGTTAACATTGTGCCATATCCATCCCTTGCTGCATCTGGGCCATTTTGGACAGGAGCCATGTTATTTCATCAAAATGCTTCTCACCTGCTCTTTAACCTGCACTGTGATTAAGCCTAAGGGAAGGGCTGAATTCTTCAGCACAGTGTCGCAGTCCTGAAGGACTGCTGGGCTTTAATTGCCCCAAGCAGCTTCACCTGGGGCCAGCTCAAACCACATTCACTGCTGGGGCTGGGAGCCCCATTTGAGCTGAGGCTCAGACATTTATCTCTTTCCTGAACATTTTCTCAAGCCAAGACTCAATTCTGCACTTAATTTTGAGTAGAAGGGTTCAGTTTGACATACTTCCTACTGCTAGGGGTTTTTTTCCTTCTCAAAGATAGGGTGCCTCCCCAAGCCAGGGTAAGCAAGCTGAGATTTTGAGCATGTTCCAGTTGGATGGCTCCTTGAAGGCTCCTGCTGGAGTGGGCTCTATTCTCCATGGCTGGCCAAGTCTGAGTGCCTGCAGACTTAGCACAGAGCTGTGCTAACCTGGAAAGCCACCAGCAGACTCCACTGTCCCTTTACATGTCCCTGGACTGACCCAGGCAGAGGCAGTGTGAGAAGAGCAAGACATGAAGAGCAACTTCTGTACTGCTCATGGAGGGCTCCAGGCTCTTTCTGAGGCCAGAGGCAGAGTGAAAAATTCAACAGGTGAATTCAACAGAATGAATTGGTATTTTAATGCCAATGAACTCAAACCTTGAGGCAACCTCTTCCATCAGCTCCTTAAAACCCCTGCAGAGGACGAACCCAGCACTGTGTGGGATAGATAGTGGTGTCACTTAGCCAAGTGCAAGCAGCTTGAACAACAACTTGTAATTCCATGGGAGGTCTTAGAACTGGAGGGTGGGTGTAATTTTCTGGTTTTAGTTTTTTGGTTTTATTTCAATGGTTGTTAAGCAGCCAGAGATGCAAAGGATCTGATGAAGACAGCAGCCTTGGTAGCAAAAGATTCTGTAGCAGCCCTGTGGGTCCCAACACAAACTGCCTCCCAGACACACCCAGGAGGCAGGGCAGGGGTCAGGAGCATTCTGCCATGAGACTGGGGGGATTTTCTACCAAAGATACCCAAGTATTTTAGGGCTGCCTCTTAGTTTCCCAGGCTAGTGATCCAGGGAAATCCAACAGCAGGAGACACTGGCTGTGAACAGAAACGGCTGGTACAGAAAACAGGGGAAAATATTCTTGTGAGCTTGTTGGCAGGGCATTTAAAAGTAGTTACAGGAGCAGAAATGAGTGATTGCTCACTTTGCTGTCTGCTCCCTGTGCACTTGGAGAGATTTATTGACTGGTAGCAGAAGATCAGATCCCTTCATTCCAGATTGTGTGTGCAACCAAGCACTAATTATGGTTAATGATTGTACTGAACGGGATCATTTTTTTTCTAGCATGACAGCAAGAATAATATGATTTAGCAATATCCCTACAGAAAAAAAGGCTGGGAACATTCTGAGGTTATTTCTGCAAGCTTTGCACAACAGGCAGAGCAATGGCAAGAAGACAATGGGAAAGGGCACTGCCATGGAAAGAAATCAGTCCCGATCATCTGTTGCTTGGGATGGGCTCAGCCAACAGAAATTGCTCATCCATCTCGGTACAGGAGAGCTCTAGGGACAACAAACCACAGGGGAACAGCCCCAGCAGTGGTTTGCCATGCAGAGATATTTCTCTCCAGCTTCCTGGGCTGCAAGAGGCTGATGCATTCATGGAGCAGAGATCTGCTTGGGGGAAGGCACTGAGGGAGAACTGACAGCCCGAGTCTTCCCCACCCTAAAGCTGCCAGCTCCTATTCAGTAGATGTGCAGTGGAGACAAAAAAAGGGCAGAATTATGTAGGTGTGTGGAAGTGCAAGGCCCCAACCCAAGGGGTCTGTGTTGCACCCATTGTTGGTCACAGTGTTTTGCTTTGTACCATCAGGAATTCGGTGCTTTTGCCTCAATACCCATCTGATCATTAGGACTGTCTAGGAATGGGGAATGGGAAAATAATGTCTAGGAAAATATAAACAGGCTGTGGGTGTAGAGGTGAGCAGAATGAATAATACAACATAAAAACATCCTCGCAGTAGGGATATTGCTTTTGTGTATGTGATAAGGGGAGAATATAAAATATATAAATACATAAACCAGCTCACAGTGTTATGGGGTACATGACCAAATACAACTTAGAGAAAGCACTCTACAGGGCAAATGTAGGGTGCTGAGGAAGCTCTTTCAGGCTGCCTTCCCTGGGGCAGCAGTTATTTAGCACCCTGAAAGGACACACTCAGCTGGAATGAGAGTGTGGATATGAAAACCCGAATGCAAGGTGTACTTTTGTGTGGTAAGATCTGGGCTTTGAATGGAAAAGGCAGTAGTATTTCACCTGTTGATTCAGAGTTTCTCCCAGGTTTCCTGGCACAGGAGCAGGAAAAACTGGATCATGTGTGTGATGTCAATGCCCGTTTAAGCATCTGGACACATTTTTCTGTAATTATGTTAAGTAATTCTAATATATGACTGGGAGCTATAAATATTCCCACAGTGACTGGATGATAGCTTTATTGAGGCCCGGCTTAGAGCAGCCCGGATACAGGAGTCACAAGAGGGAGCTCGAGATGAACTTTAGGCTTTTTTTAAGGTCTAAGTTTTTTCCCCCTTTACAGTGGGCAAATAGGCCAGAAATCTCCAGGGTAAAGAAAGGTGATGCTCCTTTTTAACAGCTTTTCCCCCAGAGTGTGAGGACCTGGCTGGACATCGTGCTCCTGCTCTGCCTTGGAGGAAGCAGCCAGGAAAGCATTGAAGATGTCCAGCTTGCAAAAGCCCATCTCTGGCTCCTGAGGAGTACATCACCCTGCCAGCCCTCAGGAATTATGGTGTGATGGGGAAAGCTTGGACATTCTGAGTGGGGACCAACCTCTACACCCTGGCTCTCATGTCCACTAGAGGAGATGGGACAAGAGCTGCCCTCATGGAAACACAGTCCTGGAGTTGCTGGGCTTGATCAGCCCTCCTTCTTTTGCAGCCCTCATCCCACTGAATGTCCTAAATCTCTGGAAAATATCTCTGCTGAAGCAAGGAGGGGATCCTTGCCTTTCCATGAGGCACATGAGTAAAACGCAGTGGTTCAACCCATGGATGGCAACTTGCAATGAGCCTGTGCCACTGGGGCTGGAAGGCAGGAGGTGAGGGTGAGTGTGAGGTTTGCTCTGGGGTTATTCACTGGGGCCTTCCTGTTTCAGGAGGGTTAAATCAGGTACCCTCTGCTGGGTACCTCTCTCCCAAGGACAAAAGAGAAAGCACAGAGAATTAGCAGGAAATATGTGATTGTAAAACCCACAAAGCCTGTTCAGGCAGGGGCAGTCACAAAGCATCCTGAAGTAGTTTTGTGCTAAAACTTGAGCTGCTGGTGTCCTGTTGCTGAACAAAGGCTATGTTTGTTCCTTATGCAGAAAAACAGGTCAAACCTTGAAATCCCAGCCTGGGACCTCACCAAGACTTGGGGCCCAAAGCAAGGCTTGCTCACTGGGAACAGAAGACAGCCCTTTCCCTAGGGAGGTCACTGACAAAATCCTGGCAGGGCATGGGTAGGAGAAGCAACCAGGGGAAAGGTGTTTTATTGAAGGAAGAGTAACCCTTAGGATGATTTCCTGTATTTGGGAGCAGATCCCATGGGTTCTCCATGTCTGCAGCCCCTCTGACTCCAGGAGAAATCCAACAGCAACAGCTGCAAGCAGCCCCCTGCGTGGCACATGTATTTCTGGACAGAGCTGTTCTTCACCAGGGTTACAGGAAAAATATTTCAGACATGAGTCCTTGTGGTCTCTGCTCCTCCCAGCTGGGTTATGTAAGGCTTGGAGCAGAGCTGAAGCCAGGTGAACACTGGGCACCTTTGTGTGTGGTGATTGTCCAAGGAAAGGATTATTCTGTGTGGTGTCCTGAACACCAGGTGCCTTCAAGCAGCTTATGCTTCCTGTGAGGTTTCACCCAATGTTCTCAGCAGTTTCTGGTGTTCTAAGAGTATTCCTGCCTGAATCCAGGTAGCACCTCTAGAAAACAACACATAGGCAGGAATAAGAAGAAAAGAGGGAGGACAGAGAGAGGATCTGCCTAAGAGAAGGCATGGAAATGGACTGGAGGTCTGCAGGACACCAAGCTCCAAGACTGAGTGGCAGTGTAGGGGAAAAGGCTTAAGAGGAGAGATGTCTTTGAGACAGATGCAGTGAGATGTGTTATCCTGTTGCAGCTGCTGTGTGTAATAGAGATTTCATGAGAGGCAAAGTGGGTTTTTGCTTGATTTTTCCTTGTCTGGGAAGGTGGCTGGTGAGCTGTGAAGCTGAGGGTGAGTGATACCCTCAGAACTTCAATCTCCACTGAAAGGGTGTGGATCAGAACAGCTCCCTAGGGAATGGCAAAACCAACTTTCAAGGCAAATGGAAACTTAAGGAGGGTGAAGAGACATCATTACATTTTCTTCCCTATCACAAGGGACCTTAGCTTCCCCTTAGGGTGCTCCATTCATCAACTCCAAACTTATTGGGAACAGTCCTGCGGCCCTTTCTTGGAGGGATTTTGCTCGCAAACGAAAATGGGGGGAAAGGGTGTGGAAAAGCAAATGAAAAATGGATCTTTAGCTGCATTCAAGAAAAACAAGAGCTGGCTGGGGATGCAATTAGAGCAGAGCCAATGCGAGGGGAATGTTCTTGTGCCTCGCTTTGTGCTGCTCCAGCTGCGGATTTATTGTCTCCCAACCAGCCTTGGCTGCCATGGCACTGCTGGCAGCTCCCGAGGGCTCTGCCCGGCCTCCACACGGGGTGTTTCTCATTTCAGACTTCAGAGATGGCTGAACAATGCAGCTGCACATCAAAGGGCCGAGCGGAGCCTGAGGGATGCGGGAGGAGAGGATGATCCCTGGCCCCACGGGAGCTGCGGGCGTCTGTGGGGCGCGAGGTCCCAGTGCTCCCAGCTGGGCCAGTGGCGCCTCTGGCGAGTTTGGTTCATCCCTGGCTGCCAGCAGTCGGGAGCCCAGCTGCAGCTCTACGGTCAAGGCGCTGTGCTGAGGTTTATTCCTTTTTGGTGCGGTGAGGAATCCTTCTGTTTCCAGCTGTTTCAGCTGGAATGCTCCTTGGGGAAGCATCTGGTTCTTGCTGTGGGTGTTGTGCCACATCCAGCCGAGGCATGAGCAGCACAGCACGTGGGCAAGCTGCTGCCCAGCCCAGCAGCCAGGCTGTGTGCGGAGCATCCCTCCAGCTCCTGCCTCAGAGAGCCTTTGCAGGCAGAAAAGGGATCAAAACTGGAGGAGTTTTCCTCTCTGCTTTGCTGCTGCTCCCAGTGGAAAGGTTGGGAATGGCTGCACGAGGACGGGCTGTGGTGGCCAGCCCTATCCACCATCTGCCCTCTTTTAAGGAATGACGTGCCGTGGTGCAGCAGCCAGCAGCCCTGGTGCCAGCCAGGACACACAGAGCTGCAACCACACGAGCTGTGCATGGGCCCGGGGTCATGGCACACACCAAGGCACACCGTGGGCCATTGACCTCCCAGAGCTCCTGCCGCTGCAGGTTGTCCCCAGCAGGATTCCCACTGCCCTGTTGAGACGCTCTCTGAGCACCTCAGGAAGCCACCTTCAGCCTCAGCCGTGCCACGGCTGCGAGGCAGCCTCAGGCTGGAAGATGGCAGGATTTTGTTGGTGAGATTTTCAGTGCTTTTTCCCAGTGGTTCATGCTCTTTTGGATGCTGGCAGCCCTCCCTTCTTGTTTTCTTTTAGCATATGACAAAAATTCCATCAAAAGTGTGCAGATGTTGAGCAGAACCACCTTAACTGCCATGAGAAATGTCAAAGCCTTTAATTTTATTTTTCTCTCCCTCTGGGGATTTTTTGACCACCTTAAATTTTCTTCTTTTCTCTGCCTTCCCACACCTGCAGTTATTCTTTCCTTTGTTTCTCCTTCCTAGAGAGAAGAATGTCCAAAATACAGTTTTTTCTCTTTTGAAACTGCAGCTAGGAAATGATGAGTCAAGAAGTTCATCGTTTTTTGCTGTTTCAGTTGCTTGATATCTGTGTCAATCCAGGTAAATTATTAACTCTTCCTGCACCTTTACTCCCCTCCTTCTGCCCTGGGATGACCTTTCCTATCCCCATGCCAGGGCCAGGAGCAAGCATCCTCTCACACTGTACATCACTCCTGGGCATTGTTTTCTGACAAATCTTTTATTTCATAGAAGTCCTCCTCCAGGTTATAAATAGGAAACATCAGCCAATGGGGTTCATCTTCAGTGGTGCTGAGCATGCCCAAGAACCCAGGATCACATGTGAGTGCTCAGCAGCTTCTCAAATCAATTAACAAGGCATGAGCCACTTGAGTTCCTCTATCCCATTAATCAAGTTCTCATTGAAAGTGATGGAGGGATGATGCTGCAAAATATTCTCAATTATCCCCAAATGTCAGCCTGGCTTGGATGTGGAGAGAAAAGAAGACTCGATGGCCCACGAAAAGCAAGCCTGGAGTTGTATGGGAGGTTCTGGAGTCTCCACAACCCAAAGTTTTTAAAACAGGTGAAGGAAACAAGGCGGTCTAGTCAGCTAGAGCTGCTTTTGGAGGAGATGGGTCCAACATACCTAAGTCTCTTCCCATCCTGTCTCCTGGGGACTGGTGAAGCTGGTCTGCCAGCTGATCTGAGCTAATGCAGCTCCACAGTGCCTGTGCTGGCTCTCAGCCAGGTACCCCTGAGGGGTCTGAGAGCAGTGCCTTGCTTAGTGTTGAGGAATTGTCCTCCAAAAATCCCTAATTTTGGGGAATAAAGGCACAAAAGTGCTTCTAGGTGGGAGGCTGGGGTGGTGCAGGGGCACATCGCTGTCTGAATTAGGAGCTCTGGTGTGTCCCTGTGCTGGGGGATGGGAATGCCCAGCCACAGGCAGCACCTCAGCTGGAGATGCTCTCAGAGAGGCAGCAGGAATTGGAAGCATTCAAAGTGCCTGGCCTGGGAGCTCGGTCAATATTTATGGAAAGGGTCAGCTGCACTGAGTGAATTTTTGAAAGCACTCAAAGGCTGATGGATGACTTCACCTGCTGGTGGTAGGAAGGCGCCTCCTGGTCATGCCTTAACCACATGCTCTCCAGACAGCTTCTCCTTGGGGTTATTTTGCTTACAAATTACCTTAATCATAAGTCCTATTTGCTCTGAGAGTGTCTCCAGTAGTTGTGTTTTATTGCCTGTGAAACGACAAGCACAGACCTCTTAACACTGAGGAATGGCTCAGAAGAGCTGAGAAGGGTCTGAGATCCTTCCTAGTGCTGTGTGACATTTGGGTACATCTCCCAGGGAACATGTGTGTTTATCCACTTTGAGTCCTGGCACAAGGATGTGGTGATAAAGGGTGGGTGTAAATGTCCATCAGAGTTGAGAAGCTGTAAAATGAACAATTTAAAACTTCCAAACCCAAAAAGTTAAAAACTGCAGCTCTCCAGGATGTATTAACGCAATAGCTTTAACAACAACAGCAGTCTTCTCTTAACAAATTCCCCAGGTTACATGCCTGGAAAACATGGTGATTTATTAAATCAGGTTAAATTTTGCCAAGAATGTTGGAGTAAAACACTTCTGCTCTCCATGCAGAGACCTTGCTTAACAAGTAAATTCCTCTCCCATAGTCACTCTACAGCCTATATCTGCTGTACATCTGTACATCCTTTGGATCTCCTTAACAGTGGTATCTTTTGAGAGGTTTCAGGAAAAGTTCAAGATACTGAACATACCAAGCTCTGATTAAGCAGAAACAGAAGTGCTCCGCCAGTGTTTATCACTGGGATTATCCTCTATATGCTGGGAATAGTAAAGGAAACAGGACAACAGCCTGCTTGGGGAGGGGTTTGTCTTCGTTTTTGAGAAGGAAAATGTCTTTTGGCCTTGGAGGTGAAGCAAAAGCATTTATTTTTTTAAAGATCAAAATCCAGGCTCCAAGAAATGGGGGGGAAACTACATTTTTCCACCAGCAGCTGCTTGCAGCTTTCTTCACTCCCTTCACGGCTGGCCTTACCCTGCAGCTCTACAGGAAGCTGTGGGAGGCAGCAGCCACCTTTGGGACAGTAAAGAAAAGTCAATTAAAGCCTCTGGACAGTGAGGGGAGGCAGTGATGATATTGTAGAGGGGAAAATTATGTGTTTCACTGATGAGCCCAAACCTCATATCCTGTCAAGTCCAAAGTGTGTGTGGCAGCAGCAGCTGCTGCGTGCTGAGCTCCTGCTTTGCTTGGAGACTGGCTGAACAAGAAACTCCACTTTTGTTTTCCTTTTTCTTTTCCCCCTTCACCACGGCACATGCCAAAAGCTGCTGTCACAAACCTAGAAAACAGCAAAGTGGGCTGTGCTGAGACTTGTTTGTGCAGAGATTTGTCCCTCCTTGGCCTAAAGCAACTGTAAAACTAGTGCCAGAGTTTTGGAGAGAAGGTGAATTTCCCATCTGATTAATACTAAATGGATATATTTAGTTCCTCCTTCCTTCTACTTTAAGGATTATAAAGTCTGTTGCAGAGCCCAGGCTTGTGCCACAGTGCTGGGGAGCTTTGCTTCTCAAGAGGACAAGCAGCTTACCAATGGAAAGGCACATGAGAATGCCATTCCTGGTTCTCATCCTGAGCCACCACTGGCTATTTACTGCTCCTGGCTCTTCCTATGATCGTCCATGACTGATACCCCCCTGGCATCTAATGGGGCTTGTGCCCCAGCGTGTGAGGACCTGGACAAACCGAGCTGTTTGGTGACCCAGGCTGGGTAGAGGGAAGGTGGTAAAACAGTTCCTCAAGTCTAGTGCCCTCACTTGGCATCACTCCATCCCTTGGGCAAAGTCCATTGTTCCCAGCAGTTTCTCTGTGCCATGGTAGTGGGAGGGCCCCACCTGATGGGGTGGCAGCATGTCTCTCCCATCAGAAACAGGAATCTCTGTGGCTCTGTCTGCTCCTGTCTTTGCAAAAACAGAAATTCAGGGGGACTGGCCCAAGGGTACCAAGGGATGCTCTGCTTGAACACCAGGCCATGAAGGCTTTTCCCAGTCCTGAGACCACACATAAACCCCACTAATGTGTTGTCCCTTCTGTTCTCTACTCCACTCTGCACAGGCTGTCCCTGAAGAGAAGGATCTGAGGTGTGCCAGGGTGCATCCCCTGCCATGCCAGCAGCATCCTCTGAGAGAGGCAAAGAAGAGGTGAGTAAAGCAACAAGAATTTTTCTGTGTTTTCCTGACAAGAGCTTTTCAGCACCCTGGGCATGCGTTTGCATAATTGCAGTAATTGCCTCCCTGATATCTCATGTCCATCTCCACCAATGCTTTGTTCTGCACACCTGGCCCAGACCCTTGCCAGGGATATTTGTGGAGGGAAACATTACAGCCCTCAGGCAGATCACTGAGGCTTTGGAGGTATTTCTGCCCTGTACTCACGTGGTATTACTCACTGCATCTAGTTCAGCACCTCTGAACTGGATGCCTCAACAGAATCAGGCCCAGCCTTACTGGCAGCAGCTGCAGCAAAGGCGTCTACTCCCATTTCTATACCAGCAGTTCATCTTTGCCAAAAACAATTTGTTCTTTTAGAAAGCTTCCCTGAACTGCCCCCCTAAAAGCACTAACACCACTTCTGGAATGCTGCCACAGTATCCCTCTAAGTGCAAGTCACTTGAATGCCTGCTGGGAAACTCAAAAAAAGCAGAAGCATATACAGAACAAAATATTTGCCTTAGTGGATTCCCTACTCCTTTCTGCTAAGTGCTGGCAAGCATCTTTGCAGGAGCAAGGTTTTGTGCATCTGGAGAAGGGTCTAGTGTGAGGGAGAGCTGGGAGACAGAGCTTGTGCAAATCCCAACAATGTCAAAGATGTGCAAGCCTTGTTGCCCATTTGCCCTGGTAAACATGTCCCATTGGCCTCTGCAAATCAAAACACATGGCCAGAGCAGACATCTCTGTTGGATGCTTTATTTACCACCCTGTTCTGCAGACCCTGGATGGGTTTTTCTACCCCTCCCTTGTGAACTCCTTGGTTATTCAAACTGCTGAAAGAGCTGGTATCAAATCTGGGGCCATTGCCCTGGGAGTGTGTCTGTCAGTGACAAGGTGAGGCCTTGATGGGCTGGCAGCTTTGATTGTGTCCCCTGCACTCAGTCTTCAAAACCCAGTGAGTTTTGCTGTCACCCCTGATACCTTGGGTTTTAACTTTTAACACTTCAGGCATCACCCACATGGCACAAATACCTTTGTCTTTTTCTAAACACTGGTTTTCCTAAAGACCCAGTCCTCTATCAACTCTCTCCATGTCTTCTACATTCTTTGTGCCCAGCTGTATTCATTTGCAGGGATTTCAAACTTTCTCACCAGTCACCCCTAAATGTATTGAATAGCTGGGAGCAAAGTCCCCTCTAAAGCCACCCTTATCCCCTTCATTTCCATGATCATTTACTCCTGGAAGACACCTGGATGGGCTCTATGTCCTGCATTGATGTTTCAGCCAACAGTTCCCTTTTCTTTGTGCCTGGGACCTTGATTCACTGGTGTTTGCAGCCATTTCACACCAGTTGGCATGGGCAGCCTCCTGCCCAGCACTGGCACTGTTTGTGTGGCTGATGGCACAATGCAGCCTCCGTGCTCTGTGAGCAGTGACCACAAAAGCAGCTCTCTTTTCTCAAAGGTACCCTGGGTAGAAAGTCCTGACAAACCCCTGCTGCTTGTCTGCAGCTTTAGCCCCCTTTTGGAAAGTAGCCAGGGGGCAAGCAAAAACATCCCACAGCTGGAGCTGCCCCCTCACACACGGGTCCCCTGGCACGACTACAGCACACACGTGGAGCACTCCACTCTCTGCCACCCCTTCAGGGATCAACAGCTGGGCTGTCCAGCTCTGCAGGACAGCAGGACACTCCAGCCACTCCTCCCACAACATGGGTTGTGTAACTGCTGTGGGATTGGGGTGGCTGCCTGCCCTCCCTGCCCTGCCAACACTCCACGTCTCGCCTATAAATCCGGACTGAGAGGGGCTCTTTCCCCACGGCGGCAGTGACACAGAGCACAGGTGGCTGGGGCTGGAGGTAAGTGCTCCCAGGAGGCTGAGGAGCTTTTCCTTCCCTCCCTACCCCATGGCTTGGCACTTCTGAGGTTGGCTGCTCTGGATACTTGCAGGGAAAGTGTGGCATGAACAAGCGTGGGATGGCAGAACCAATATTTTTTGGGGTGTTATTTGTAGCTTCTCTGCAAGAGGGTAGGGAATCAAATAGCATATGCAGCTGGGAGGTGTCTGTGATAAAAGTTAGCTCCCATGGTGCAAAATAAAGCCTCCCCCAAAACAGTAAACAGTGAGGAGCTCATGCTAGTGCTTTCTTCATTTACAAAGGAAATAGTCCAGGTTTGATTCCAACCTGGGAAAATAGACTCTTCATTAGTTGTTGCTTTATGACTGAAAGTTGAAATAGTTCCAGAGAATTTGGTGGGTTTTAGAAAATACTGTGTCCAACCCCATTTTTTTACTCAAGATTTTTTTTTCTTTTTCCTGATGAATACACCATCCTCTGTGTCTGGTGGAAGCTAAAAGTGCTTTTCAGGACAGAGGAACTGCTACCACCTATAGTGACATCCTGCTATGCTGAATTAGTAACTCAGCTGAGCAGGGTGCTCCCTCCAGCCCTGGGGTTAAACCACAGATTGCAGCAGCACCCCCAGGGCACCTGTGTGGGGGTCCCTGCTCTGACATTGTCCAGCCCAAGCCACGGAGACTGGTCATCATCTCTTGTTTATTGCCTGGCACTACCAAAGATTAGGATCCATCATCCCCATTGCAGCCCAGGGAGCTTTGTAGGGCTGGATGCCAATCCAGGGCTGTTGCCTTTCAAGCTTTCAGCCTTGCAAGGGAAACAAAAGTATCCTAAATCCAAGGTGTGCCACATCTGTATCCCCTCTATCAGCCTCAATAGCCATGCCAAAGTCAGCTCATGTTCCCTGGGGATGGGTGACAGGACCCTGTCAGAGATGCAGAGACTGAATAGTCACAGTACATTTTTTTTTTTTCTGAGAGAGGCAGATATCCAAAGATAAAATACAAATATTTGCAAGTCTGATAAGACAGAATAGTTTAAACACAGCTTGTAAATAAAAACTGGCAGTGAATTATGACTCAACTACATACTTTCAAAGTGAGTTTCCAGGGCAGCTGCAGAGGTTTGGAAGCAGCCCAGGGAGTGCTCTGTAAAAGTGGATAGATTTTTTAAATAAAGAAAAAAAAATATTTAAGACATTCAATCTAACTTGTAAATGAAGAGCCCAGAATGCTGGTAAATGAAATGAAGTTTGGGGGTAGCATATAGAGAAATCAAAAAAAAATACAGAAGGCATGCCAGAAGCTGCCTCCTGAGAGTGTGATGATTGTCTGTGGGGTTTCTCCCAGGTTAAGCCCTTTTCATAGCCCTGGATCCTGGCAGACACCAAAGGGATGAGAGTGGCTGTGGTGGGCGCGGGCGTCAGCGGGCTGACAGCCACCAAGTGCTGTCTGGATGAGGGGCTGGAGCCCACCTGCTTCGAGCAGAGCCAGGACATCGGCGGGGTCTGGCGCTACACGGTGAGGCAGCGGTTCCTGTCCTCCTTCCCTCAGCAGCTGCAGCTGTGCAGGCTGGGGAGAGGGTTGAGCTGGGCTCCAGTGGGTGTGGAAGGGCTGTGAGAGCTTGCTGGGTGCTGATCTGTCCCAGCTGCCCTCCCTGAGTCCAGGGGAGCCTGGGGACAGTCCCCACCCTGGGCACTGGGCTTATGCACCCCGGGGTGCCATGGCAGGAGCACATCGAGGCCGGCCGGCCAAGCCTTTATCCGTCAGTCATCAGCAACACCTCCAAGGAGATGTCTGCCTTCTCCGACTTCCCCTTCCCTGAGGATTTCCCAGTGTTCCTGCCCAATGCCCAGCTCCTGGACTACCTCCGGCGCTATGCTGAGCACTTCAGCCTCCGGGAGCACATCAAATTAGGGGTGAGTGATGGGTGCCCTGCACTGCCCTGCTCCCCCCCCCCCCCCCCNCACTTCCATGTTTTAGACCACCGTTGTCAGCATCCGTAAACATCCCGACTTTGCCACCACGGGCCAGTGGAATGTGGTCACAGAGGCGGGCGGGAAGCAGATATCGCACGTCTTTGATGCTGTTATGGTTTGCAGCGGCAATTTCTCCGAGCCATCCCTCCCCCTGCACTGTTTTCCTGGTACAGTATCAGGCTGCCTGTAGTTACCTGCTTCCAGGGGCTGGGGAAAGAAGAATTAAGGGTTCCTTGGGGAAAATGCTCCCTTTCTTTTCTTGCTTCTGCTTGCAAAATCTGCTGGCATGAATACATTCTCGTGCTTTAGCAGCTTTGTCTCTAAGACCCCATTTTGGAGAGGAAGCATCAATTCTGTCTGCATGCGATGGAGGGCTGGACCTCCCCAAGTCCCTGGTGGCCAGTGATTGCACTTCCTTGCTCTTGCCATCTGGATTGGCTTTTTACACCAGTTCTCCCAACAAAACCCACAAATGCTCAAGTTCTTAAGAGCTTCATTTCTTCTTCCCCAAGGCATCGAGAGGTTTCGAGGGCAGTACCTCCACAGCCGGCAGTACAAGCATCCCGACGTGTTCCGGGGCAAGCGTGTCCTTGTGGTGGGCATGGGCAATTCAGGAGTGGACATTGCAGTGGAGGCCAGTCGTGTAGCTGCAAAGGTGCCACTACCCAGCCACCCCCAGGGTGCAGGGAGGGGGACACAGGGGACAATAGCTCAGTGTACTGTCACCACAGGGACATGGTGTACAAACAGCCTTTCTGAGCCTGAATTTCTTGGTCAAAAATCTACCTTGAAAGCAACCTGGTTTTCTTCTTGTCTCCTGTTTCACCTCCACCACTGGCAGCCAGGAGGTCTTAAAGATCCTGTTGCTGCTTTTCTGTTGCACAGCTGTCTGCCCCATGCTCCTCTGAGCTACTTTATACAGAAAAAGCAGAAAATTCATCACCTGAACCATTGATTCTTCTCTTCCAGGTGACCATTAGCACTGCTCGAGGAGCCTGGCTGGTCAGCCGAGTGTTTGAGCATGGCTACCCATGGGATATGGTTTTAAACACTCGCCTTATGAGCCTGATCAAAACCAACCTCCCCAGATCCCTTTCATGGTGGTTGATTAATTACAAGGTGAACCAGCGGTTCAACCATGAAAACTATGGCCTTCAGCCAGAGAAGAGGTACTTCTTGGTGTCTCCCATCCCATGCAGCTGGGCTTGTGGTGTGGGCAAGGAAAGATATTCAGCAACCAACATCCACCAATGCCCAGACTGGGGTGATCTCCAACAGGGAGTTTGTAGCCCAGCAGGAGAAGATAAGCTGTAGGTCCCTTAAGTGGTGAGAGTTTGGGCATGCTGGAAAAGCCTAGGAAGGCCCAGAGGAGTTTTCCTCATGAGGGTCCCGGGGAAAAGAGAAGGAAGGCTTAAAGCATGGATCAGTTCTGAAAAGAGGTGATTCAAAGAGTAACTGGGTGAAGGGAAGAAGGTGGCAGGAGATGTCCATGAATCACTCATGCTGTGGGACAGGCTGACATTGGTGAAACGTCATTGTTTGGAGGTGGGGCCAGGATTGTTTGCTCAGAGAAAATGACAGCAGGAGGTGTGAGCTGGTGGGCCCTGGGGGAGGAGGAGCAGGGGCACTGGCAGGGCTTGTTTGTGGTCTCCCATTCTCAGAGCCCCTGACTCTCCACAGCTGCCTGGTACGTGAGCCCGTGCTCAACGATGACCTTCCAAGCTACATCCTGACAGGCAGGATCACCATCAAGCCGGGTGTGAAGGAGTTCAAGGACAGCTCCGTTGTTTACCATGACTGCCCTGAGGAGGAGCCCATTGACATCGTTGTCTTCTGCACAGGCTACAATTTCTCCTTCCCATTCCTAGAGGAATCAGTCATCAGGGTGGAAAACAAGCACGCATCCCTCTACAAATACGTGTTCCCAACACAGCTGCAGAAGCCCACCCTGGCTGTCTTAGGGCTGATTAAGCCCTTAGGAAGCATCACGCCCGTGGCAGAGATGCAGGCACGCTGGGTGAGCCGTGTCTTCAAAGGTAGGGGAGCAAATGTGAGCCCACCTGTGTCCCAAAATGCAGCTCAGACTGGACACATTTTGTCCCTCCAACAAGGGAGATCCCACAGCTAAGAAGTTCACTTCAGAGCGGACAAAGGAGCATTTTCAAGGCTCAGACTTCCCAAGTTACTTCACTTCAGCTAAGCTACAGCAACATGAGTGAGGAAAGAAACTGGTGGTGTTTTGTTTGGGGTTTTTAATAAAAATAATAAGAATAACCTTGTGGAGGGGTGGATCAGGACTACTCCACAGAGATGAGAAGCTCTGGGGTTTCTCTTTGGCATGATCCTCTCTGGGGCTTGCACAGCCCATCTGACTCCATATCACCTGCCTGTACCCTGACAGCACCCATCTGTAAGAGCAGGAAAAGGTGTGGGTGGATTTGGAATACTGTGGAGGGCTAGTTTCTGGCGGGATTGACACTGCTGAACAAATTGCAAAGCAATTCCTGCCCTCCCAGGGAAGGGAATCCCACATTTTGCATCACCAAGTTCACAATTCCCTCTCAGGAGGTAAAGTTGGCAGGATGCTCTCCTCTCTCTTCTAGGCTTGTGTCAGCTGCCTCCCCAGTCTGTCATGGAGAAGGAAGTAAATGAGATGAAGAAAAACCAAGTCCGATGGTAAGTCATTCCCCAGAACCCCAAAGGTTTTTTTGTGGATTGAAAAATCCCTGGAGTTTTTGGGGCAGCAACACACAGGCTCTCCCTCCGTGCCTGTTCCCTGCATGTACAGCAGAGGAGAGGGGAGGACTCCCAGATCCAGTCTCCCCTTTACTCACTTGCATCCAGCCAATGTAACCTTTGATTTTACACTGATATTTTGCCTGTTGGTGACAGGAAGAAATGAATTCAGGGTACTCAAGACTAAAGCTTGCTTGGGAGTTGGGGAAGAGTGCCAGGATCACCAGGGACTGAGAAATAAAATGGCAGAGAAATTAATGGTAATAAAAGCAAAGTAATTCATCTTGGGGTGGGGGGAAAAAGCCAACCCACAACCAACGAGGTGTACACATAGATTGTCTCATGTCTCAGCAGGGAGACCTGACTCTGTGAACAGGTATCTGAGCACACTGGTGTGTGGGTCACAGGCCAGCAAAAGGCTAAGAAGGATTAGGGAATGAACAAGATAATCCCAGGAAACTGGATGATGTATTAATCCATGCTTCACTTAAATAGCTAAAGGAGAAAAGGTTTAGAAGAGTGAAATACAGAATTGCACAGAACAGCTGCTGTACAATACAAGGCTAAATGGATGTGGCCTTTTTTCAGCCCACTGAAGGTGGGACATGAAGCTATGAATTCTGCAGAGAAGGTGAACTGGAAGCAATTCTCCAAGTCACTGTGTATTTGTGCCATACTTGGTGGAAATGTACAGGAGGGATATTAAAGGGTGCCACCTTTCTCATACTGCACGTGACTTCTCTGCAGAAAGCAAAGGGGTTTGGGTTTTTTGTTTGTTTTGAATAAACCTCAAAACTGGTTTGCCAAAGACTGTTAACAAAGATTCACCAAGGTGAGGGGGGGAAACAGGTGCAACTTGTGAACAACAAAGTGAAACAAAGTGAAACAACAACATGAGCCAGCATCACTTTACAGGTGCTGTGTCATGGACACAGTCTTCTTCCCACTGCATGTGCATCCAGTCCTTTTCTAAAAAGAACCCAGTTGCATTCCAGATGCAATAACAACAAGGATGCAGAGGACCTGCACTCCAGTTCCTCTAAGCCCTGCTGACACCATTCTTTTCTGATTCATTAAGGTTTGGTCTGACCTTTGATGAAGTCCTGAAAACCGAGTGGCTGGTCTACCTGGACACGCTTGCCTCCTTCATTGGTGCCAAGCCCAGTGTGCTGGGGCTGCTCTGCACAGACCCTTGGCTGGCCCTCACCATCTTCTTCGGCCCCTGCTCCCCCTACCAGTACCGACTGGGGGGTCCTGGGCGCTGGGAGGGGGCACGGCAGGCCATCCTCACCCAGTGGGACCGTGTCCTGAAGCCCACGAGAACAAGAGTCCCTGCTGACTCCTCCAGCTCTTTCCCTTCTCTTCTGACTGTGGTGGGATTCCTCCTGCTCCTGGCTGCTGTGATTTTTGCTTTCCAGTAGCTTTCAGACTGTTTTTGTTCATTGTTTCTTTGGGGTGTTTTTTTTTTTTTTTTTTTTTTTTTGGGGGGTTTTTTTTTGTTTTTTTAATCTACAGAGCTATTTCCAGACTTATCACTTGTCAAATGCATGTGGATAAAGCNGGGGATGTTATGTCAGGTGTGCCATGAGACTGGGGAAAAGGATTTCAGTAGATGGCAACAAACTTTAACCTGTAATCTGCAGCACAAACCTCTCTCTGCTCCAACTTAACCCCAAGCACAGCTTTGCAGACCCCATTAGCCAGGGATGGCAGCCTTGCCCAAGTGTCTGTTGCCCTTCTGCTCTCCCGACTGCTGCCAGAAGCAGAGCAGGGATTTGTGGCATAATTGTGCCTGGATCACACAAGACAGGATGCAGCGAGGACAAGACTAGCAAAAGTGGCGTTGTGCATCACAGGTGGAAAGGAGCAAAGGTGCCCAGGAATTATCTGAGCTGCATATACAGGTCAGGCTGTCCCTGTCTCAAAACCTAAACACTGTGACCCCAAAATCCCAGTTTGGGTTGAATTGGTGCATCTTTCCAGTGAAAGGGCGTTGGTTGGTTGTCATGGTTTGTCACACCTGATTCTGGGGCAGGTACCCTGTGGGGCTGAGCACTCCTTCCTTTGCTTCCCTGCATGCCCCACCACTGGAGAATCCTGAGGCTTTGTTTCATGCGTGGAGAGACTTTAAATGAATAAAATCTCAGTGGCTGTGGCAGGAGAGTGCTGCACATGCCTCCCTGTCCTCTCCCTGTGTTCATGGTAAGAGCTGGGAGGGGGGAACCCATGTCTGAATTGGGGATGTGCCACCAATTTCTGTGGGCAACCCACAAGGCTGGGGTTAAATGACTTTAATTGACCACCCCCCCCCCCCCAAATTAG
>VZTN01027964.1:0-19174 GCA_013400515.1 Erpornis zantholeuca
CTTTTTAACCCTTGATTCAATAAGGAATTGAATTTCACATCATGACTATCATTGGAGTGGGTAAAGGCCTCACACTGAGTTCAACCAGGGCAATTAAAGCCTCTTTGGACACTGAGGGTGTGGACAGTCTACTCCAATAAGGTACTGTCTCTTTTCAGCAGAACATGCTTTCCTACATGTTTATGTTTTCATTGCAGTATGCCAGCAGCACACTTAAGGCATGTTTGCACGGCCTAGATACATGATATAACAAGCAAGGAAGCCTGGTGACTGTCTTTTTTATTTAGTTTATTCAAAAGAGCTACAAAATGTTCTAAAGTTAGTTTGCAGATCTCTTGCTGGCCTGATTAACAAAATAATCAGATATTCACCTGAGAAGTTTTATAGGACTTGACTTTTACTTCAGTAACATCCTATTTGAAAATATTTGTGTATGCATGCATGTGATCACTGAAATTTGTCCATGTCCTAGAATTTTTTGAACTACTTATTCCCAGGTTTTATCCATGAAGGCTCAAAAGCTTTAGTAGTAAGTTGTGAGCACAAGATAAATTGAAATAAAATATTGCCTATTTTAAAATTGAATGTCCCTAATTAATTTTCTGTACAATCTCCTTTATTTCATTATGGACAAATCAGACTGATCTTGGTAATCTGAAATTTAATTGAGACACAGAGAATCCTGAGAATGGCTGAAGTAAGGAACATTAATCAAGAGACAAGATCAAATAACTAAGAAAATACTACAACTCTAAAAGTAAAAAAAAAAAAAAAAAAAAGAAAGCTGAGTTTAAAAATGACCATTTCTTCCTCATTGACTACAGGGATTTTTTGTAGCTAAGTATAGATAGCTTAGGCTGCATCTATACTGTAGGGTAAATATACAGCTTGGGGTGTTACCAGATCACCTGGTTGTCCAGACTAGACATGCTTGCATGTATTGCAGCTCCTTTTTGTGACAGGATTGTTTTTTGCCAGAAAAAGACGAAAATAGTTTTAGGAATAGAACCCCTAATGTCTTATGCAGCAGTCAGTTTTTTTCTCAGTTACTATTCCCTCCCTATTTAGATTTAAGACATATCATATTATTTTTAAAAACTCTTAAAGATGATACCTGTCAGTAAGCTAACTACACTTTCTCTTAATTTTCAGTATACATTTACTAGTTTTAAACAAAGGAAGGTTCTGAGTTGCAAAAGTACCACTCTTATCAGTTTCTCAGAGCAGCTCCTGACATGACACTTTCCTTAGTGTTATTATTAAATATTTAAAAACACTTGGAGTTTTCTCTGAGAAACCTGATCAAAAGAAATGCTAAACTTAACTTTTAATTTCTTATTATTTTTCTACTAATAAAAAATAGTGATACCAACTAAACTTCAGAAATACACACTTGTCACTCATCATTTCCCACTTTAGGACAAAACAATTGTTGCTAGTGGGATTAGAAATAAACTTAAAATGGGATTAAAACATCTAACAATGATTATCTGAGGAGTGGATAAGAAAAGTGTTTCTGGGGTATATAAAGTGAAAAATTTAAAAGTAAAAAGTAGTATAATTAAATTTTTTTTATTTCTATTGTTAAATCAGAATTCCCTAAAAGCTGAAAAATTTTCTCATGGAAGGTATGCTACAAACACTGGTTCATTACCAGTTCAGGTTGATAAAAGTGGCAAATCAATGAAAATTCCATTTCCCATTTGCATACTAGTTCAAAATAGTTTTTTTAGTTATTCTGAAGATAATTCTGTCATTTTTAAAAAATTTTAAACTTTTTTTTTCCCTTTTGCTATTCTAAAATGCAAAAAGTTAGCTTGCACCACAGTACAAGTGTGCTTGTTATACCCTGAGCAGCTGTGACTGCTCTCTGAAAACTTATGACAGTGCATCACAGTATGGAGTAAAATGTCTTCTACTAAGCATTCCTAGGGATAATAGTAATAAGAGATTGATTTTTTTTTCTTTAGGCAGAGTACAGTGCAAGTAAATCAAGTCAGCCTCCTGAGAATCAGTTCACCCCTGATTCTGCTTACTGTAAGGTTGAAATGTTTTGCTATAAAGCTGATAAGGATTCATGACAGCTACCACACTACTTACAGGTTTCAGCCTGGCATATTCAAGGTAGAATAAAAGTCTACCTTCTCAAGTGGAAGGAGTGTGAGGGAGCATTAGTCTCTATCACTATGTAAGGGTGCATATATATCTTGGGGGCATTCCTGCTGTGTTTGGCATATATTAATATCTTATTTGAAAAGGAGCTTTTGAAATGAAATTGCAGTTGTTTGCTTTTTAAAAAATTAATTGTAGTATGTCTGCAGTCCCTATAAAATATTTTTAATCCTGACAAGACATTGGTTATTATTAGACTGATAAATTCTACCATAAAAATGATGATTTTTACTTGCATTTAGCAGATTTCATGTCCATCTATTTGGATGATTCTTTCTTCTCTTACTTTTATGGAAATAAATCAAACATTTCTAACTAGCTTTCTCAGTAATATTATTTAGTATGTGTTTTTCACATATCATTTGATTAGTTGTTTCTTTAAATTGAACAAGACCAGTTCATTGCTTTGTTGAGATTTTTTCCTTACTCATGATTATTTGCCCAGTATGTCCCATTGCTTATTAAGACTCAAGAAAAAAGTATTGTTAGACTAATTCTTCCAGAGAACACACAGTATTTTGCCTTAAACTGAAAAAGCTCTTTATACTTTATTTTTATATGGATATTTATCAATGGCAATATGCTCTTGAGAGTAAAACTACCTGTATTTTAATTAGATAACACCGAATATTTTAATAAAGACTAGATAATAAATGATACTAGGCAACTGTTAATATTTTCAAAATATTAATAGATATATATTTAATATAGATATGCCATATTATCATCATTATTATTTTAAAATATTAGAAAAAGCATAAAGTCCTAAGTTTCCATTCTGAACATTTAAAAATGTTTATGAAATTATGACGTGAGTTTAGGACGTTGTACATATATAAAAGCAATGTAAATTATATAAGGATTTTATTATACCACAGTAATGAATAGAGAGGTAAGACTGAAAGTTAGGGTAGGATTCAGCAGTCCACATGTAGATGTCTAGTGTCATTTGAGATCTCTTCGGTTATCAGGGATATTCATGTAAGTTTGACAAATACAACACTGATTTTCTGACAGACTCATGACTTTTTATCTAATCCTAGTGTGGTCAGGTGAAACTCTGGAGACCACCAAAACCAAAGAAAAAAATCCCTCGATTAGTAGCTGAATCCTACCCTTGGGAAGCATTCTGGTGGGTTCTTTCAAGAGAAAGCAGTCTAAGGAGAGTAAGGTAGACAAACTCTTCTTTAAAAGGTTGCCTATACTAACATCTGAAAGTATTTGAAATAGATCCATGTGTAACCTTCAGTGGCTACATATAGACCACATTTAGGACTCTGTGGGTGAGCTCAGTGTCCAAGCACCCATCAGGATCAGTGGAATGACAGCAGACTGCATGAAACCTAGACAGCTGAGCCTACCCCAAAATGAGTTATGTGGAGTGGGATTCTGTTCTCTGCATGACGGCATCTACTAATTTCCAGGCACTGTGAGGTACCTTTCCCAGCTTCCTCCTTGCTGCAGAAATGGGTAGACCTTCTACATTTCCTGTGTATTAGGTTTACATGCAAAGTTATGGTAGCAGCAGGAGAGGGGGGTGCTGCTTGTTACAGGGGTGCCTACTGTGAGGATCTGCTAGCCCCCATGTCCAGGAGAGCCAATGCCAGCTGGCTCCAAGACATACCTGCTCCTGGCCAAGGCTGAGCCCATCAGCAACAGGGATAGCACCTCTGGGATAACAGGTTCAAGAAGGGGAAAAAATCCCTGCACAACTTCAGCCAGAGCAGAGGAGGGAGGATATAAGAAAGAAACATTGCTGATTGCATCAGATTGTAGTGTGACTTTAATCCCCACATATTGCAATCATGTCAGAGCTCATAGAAGTTAATCGAAACAGATAAGCCTTTTATAAAAGAGAGTTTATGCCTCCCTCTGATGTTCTACTTTGAATCAGACATGGAGAAAGTTACAATGTATTAAATCAAAGGAACATACTTGTGATCAAGCTAGAACTGGGCAAGATTGTGGAACATGGTGTGTTTACATCCTGGTTATGCTGCAAGACTTATAGTAGTGCCTTGAACAAAACAGGTGCTGGATCCAAATGGGAAATCAAAAACAGACTCAAATGTAAATTTTAATAAAATATGCTTGGATTCTGCCAAATCTTAGAAATGCCTTGTAGCCTTATATTTAATATTATGGTGCTAAATAAAAGGGAAGCCTTGGAAATACAAATGTTTTGGAACCCCAAAACCATGTTACACATCTGTTCCAGTTACAGCTAGGGCAGAGTTAACTTCTTCTCAGTAGTTGTTACTGTGCTGTTTGTGTTTTGGGTTTGGAATGAAAATGGTACTGATGTTTTGGGTTTTGCCAAGTTTTGTTTAACCTAAGTCAAGGACCTTTTCCTCGTCCTTGTCTCATGCTCTGCCAGTGAGGAGCTACACAAAAGAAACTGGCAGGAACGTAGCTGGGACAGGTGACCTGAACTGCCCAGAGGGATATTCCACACCACAAAAGGTAAGGCCCAGTATATAATTTGGGGGAAATTACCCATAAACATGGCCAAGCTGTGTTCAGGAAGGGGGGACTGGAATCACTCAGCAGGTGGTGGTCTGCTCATCACTTGTTTTCTTTTTATTATTTGTTTGTTTCCTTTTTATTATCATTGTTATTATTATTATTTATCATTGTGATTGTATTTGGCCTTACTTTCAATTATTAAACTCTTCTTACCTTAACATACAAGCTTTACTTCAATTCTCTTCCCCATCCCAACGGGGTGGGACAAGAGAGGAAGGGATTGAGTGAGCACCTGTGTTGCGCTTGATTTCTAACTGGGCTTAAACCACAACAACATCTGATGGCTATTTGCAGAGCATGTTACTGAAATAATATTGCAAGTGTTAGAAAGCTAATCTGTGGCTCCTGTGTTAAAAGCATTTCTATTTATATTTACAAAACACAACAATTTTCTGGGAGAGTCATATTCCAGGATAATTAAGATATTAACTTAAGACACCCAGCTAAATATAACTATTTAATTTGGTAACATTTTGTTTGCAGGACTTAATTATGTTTTCACATAGTAGATGTTGACAAGTTCATTAACTACTGCTATTTGTTTGGCAAGCTGGATTGGAGAACCTGGAATGCATTGTGGGCTGACTAATTTTCTGAAGTAACTCTACACTGTGTCTTTGTTTTCTGGAAGTATATTATTTAAATCTTTTAAATTATATTCACTACAGTTTGGTTTCTACTGATCTACTTCATAACTTCTGTCTTAAACCACCTTTCCTCAAAAATATCTTTTAAAACAATAGAATAGTCAGATCATAAAGGATCGATACATGGTTTCTCCTAATACATTTTTTAATAGACAATACCTTCTACTCTGGTACTGTTGACTTGTTCTAGTCTTGCAATGTTTTCCTTGACTCCAATTTTTTAAAAAATTGTTTTGCAACTTTAACTTTTTAAGTTTGTGCTGGTTCTTTTTCTGTATTCCAACAATTAAGACATTAAAATTCTCAAGAAATTATGACTATTTTCTCTATATACTAGAACTAAAATTCTGCCTAACTCTCACTGAAGTAGGATGATTAAGGCTGTTGATGTTCAGTCCTTGTATTCTTTAACAACACATGAATAAATAGTAGTTCTTTGCACTGTTTATATGTTTGTATAAGATTGTTATTGTTTATTGTAGATCATGGTAACACTTACATTATTTTTCTTAGAAAAAAAAAATTCTCTTTTTGCTTCCTCTGAATCTTCAGATTCCATAGAAAATATTTCAAATTATATGGTAAAGAAAAAGGTAGAAACTCCTACTTAGGATTTCATACATGCTGAGTATTTTTTTAAAAAATAGCATCGTGTATTCATTAGTGATAGGTTTAGGAAAAAATAATTCAAGCATTTAAGTTTTCCATAATATTATATGCATCTCTTTTTATTTTATCTTACTTTTTGCTTAATATGTTGACTCACTAATTATTGTTACTAAATTTTTGGAAATACTTAAGAGTTCTATAAAAATCATGATGGAATGTGCAGAAAGTTATTTAAAAGTACCAAATTGAATCACATTTCAGTTCAACACTGACTTTTTCATGTGGGAGATGGAAATTTGGCTGCCTGAAGGGTTAATGAGTAGGAAGGAGTGGGAGTGCTCTGAGCTTCCCATATCCTCGCAATTAACAGGTCATAGAGATAGCTCTACTTTCCAATATCTTTTTGCACAGTTTTGCAAGAGGTAATTATAGTCTATAAATAAACAAAAAGTAGGTTTATTATGCACTTAGAATTTACACTAATCCAACATAGTCATTGGAATCGTTAAATGTAAAATAGGAAATTAAAGTATTTAAGAATATTAACATCAGCAGAACAAGACAGAAAATATGTTGCAATTAGATATAGAAATAAAAGATTTGAGTCTAATTTTAGCAAATGCTGATGATCCAAGGAATTAATCTAAATTCTGAAAGAGGTATTCAGGAAGTTATTTTGAAAAAGTAATTTTAATGCATTATTATTATACAAAAATACTGTGTTGATCTTTATTTATCTGCATTTCTCTCCAGTTTTGTTTGTAAAAATATGTTGATTCTTCTTGCTGCTCTGGGGATATTGAATCAACTTGGGGGCTGAAATTGGACTTTGAGATAATAATGTCTCAAAGTGTTTACAAATGCGTTTTCTTATCATTAACAAAAGCACAATCTCTCTATGACCGATAAAGGTACCAGTTTAGCCTTGCAGATGGAATATTCAACGAGGCTGTAAATCTGCAATTTAGACTGATTATATGTGGAACTCAAAGAATTTTAATCTCTTTAACAATTAACTGCCTGAACAATATTCATATATCAGCTGTGTCAGAAGGCAGCTTGTTAATAAGTGAATATCCTTTCCACCCCTTCCATTTGACCTTGTAGAGCACTTGCCAGTAAAATGAGTTACTTGAGGCCTTATCTTTTGAGACATTTGAAGCAGAAACAGACATAGCTGAGAAAACAGAAGAGAGGAAAATCAGTTACTGAATTTAAGATTTGAGGTTATGAGTAGTGCCAAAAACCATAAGTAAATGTGTGACCACATAAACAAAATTATCATTACGTCTGTTATGATGCCAAGATGGTTTGCCAAGATATTAGTAGAATTATTGTTTTTCCTCTGCCCTTTATTTTCTGATTTTTTTATCCGCACTTATTTTTTCTCATGTATTTTCTTTTAGTTAGGAGTTTTCTAGCCATGATTTTTTAAGATAATAATAGGTGGAAACTTTTGTTAGTAAGGTCATGCTGTGTTTCAGTTTGGAAGAACATGTCTTGGTGTTTTACTAGTTTGTTTTAAAGTATTTTTACAAAGTCCTTGTTGAAGTCTGAAGGCCCTGTTGAATGCCTCGCCCTACCTTCACAGAATGCCTAAGGATGACCAAAAGTCATTTAAGGATGACTTTTTCCACTTAGTAGATCATCTTACGGTGCCATGGCAACTTCAGTGCAGCCTCCAAGAAGTGCTGCTGGCTAAAAGCCAAACTGCAGCAGTAATTGCAGCAGCAGCAGCAACTGCAGCAGCAGCAGAATGCACTAGAACAATATCGACAACTTGCTTTTTTTTCCCAGGATATCTAGTCTAAGTAAGATCCATCAATTTTAATACAGAAAGCAGGAAAAAAAGAAAAATGTCTCTTTGAAGCATCTAAAAGAAATAACAATATGAATTAGGTTCAAGATGGCATAATTGACAGGAAGTAAAACATATATTTTGTTTTCTTTTTAAAGAAAGCCCAGCCTTGCTTTCTCCCTATAACCACTCCTGTCTTAGTGGAGCTTCTTATTAAGGTGACTAGAATTGGATAAATGGAATGTTAAGTGCTGTAATAGCCGTGCTTTCAGTACAAATATTGTGCAGTAATACAAGTGACTATTAATCTCTTTGAAATGAAGAAAATGATGTCAAAAGCTGTAAATTACTTTATCTAAATAAAGCTATAATTTACTCAATGTTTCCCCAATTCTACCTTCTCACTCTAGCTTGCAAACTCTATATTGGTGGTTTCTACAAAAGATCATTATGCTAATTAAACTTCAAATGCTTTGCTTTGACTAAAAATATCACAGGGAGCTTTTGAAGTGATATTTTATATCTTTGTTTCTGCTGTTTGTCTCTTACATAGGAGGAAACTTGTTAGAATTTCAAGAGTGAATAAATGTCAGTCAAAGAAATAAAACCAAAGGTATGCAACACAATGAAAACCCACAGATTATTGCTATGTTTTATATTCAAACAAATATAATTAAGAACAGAATGTTGCATTATATATAATAGCATATAATGCTATAAGGATCTAACATATGTCCCAAAAGTTTCAAGGCTTGGAACACTGACAGTAATAATGAAAAAAAAGTGAAGCGCCAAAGCAAATTTAAAAATTACAAAATACTTGTACAGTGATTAGCTTCCAAATTTCACTATCAAGATAATAAAATAATGTTGACATCCATGAAGCCATTACACAACTTGAATTTTTTTCTTTTTCTGGTCAGATTAGCACTGGGCAGAAGTGTTTTTTTCTTGTCAAAGTACTCTACGCAAAGTTAAAATATATAAAGGGCTGCTGGCAATTCCTTTTGATACTCCTTTATTTTGAGAATTGTGATACCCAGAATGGTATGATGTTGCTATTAATGTCAGCTGTCTGCTGAAAGAACAGTGAGCTTACAACAACAAAGGTTTTCAAATGCACAGATGAAGAGAAAAGCAACAAAGGCAAAACCAAATGCTATAAGGACAAGAAAGCAAAGCAGCTTTGATAAAGTATGCAGTCTAAAGTAACTAACAGTACTAGAAGGTGACTACTCTTTTCCCCCATTTATTTCCTTTTCTACAGTTGCTGTATCATCAATTCAATGATTGGATAGTGTTGTTTTAAGATCTTAAACAGAAAACCAAATTCTTTCATTCTTTGTACAGTAGCCAAAACAACAATAAAAAAGAACAAATTTAAAAATAATTATTTTTGTTGTTTTTATTTTTTTCAAATATATTGTTGATAACTAAATGGAGAATTTAAGGTACAATAATGGGTTGCAAAGAGATTTATTATAATAAATTTAAGAGATTATGAAAACTGATATAAATTGCAGAGCTCTTCATTAGGGGAAATGAGCATTAATTTCATTCTAATGGTGGTGTTAACTCACATTATAAATTCTCAAACACATTCTTAAAATATTGCTGGTACCATCAACTATTTAACAGACTACAGATTTTTGGATATGTTACTACTATATTTTAATTGATTTTCAAAAGTATCCATTGAGCTGAATTGGCAAACAGAAGTCCTTTTCATAATAAAAGTTTTTGTCTCAGAAAATGAAGAAAGCTGTTTGTGTCGTGGGGCCTCTCACTGAAACAAACATTTGAGCACTGCTTCTGCTAGAAATAATTTTTATGGCATACTTGGATGAAAGGAAGACAGCAGAAACAAGTAGCTAAAAGAAAGCTAAAGGAGAGTGAGTAGGGTTACCTCTTTGCCTTGCAGCCCACGTTAAGATCTTGAGTAATGCAATACTCCCCTCCTGGAACAATTTCTACAGATGTTAATGTGTTTCTCTCTAAACAGTGTTACAGTGCTTGAGTAGAGACTAGCAAGAGAAGGCACAAACAGTAGTCATTCTGTGTTTGGAATATTGTGCTGAACCTATACAGGTCAAATGGTTGAACTGCCTTACAAGTCCTCTACAGCAAGGGAAGTTTTGCCTTCTAGTTGGATGTGATTTGAAACCTCTCTAGTGACCATATCGGGATTGTGAAATAAGAATGTCATCTGGGGTTGTGGATGCAAGCAAAACACTGACATAGGGATATGAGGAAAACTGAAATTGTAATCCATTGACCTTAATAGATCTGATGTGGAATTGGGTACAGACATATATTTATTTGATTGTTCTATTCTGGCCAGCTCTCAAAATATGAATCTAGACTGTTTAAATTAAGAGATTATTTTTTTAGTACACGGGAGAATGTTGTTGCTTAGGAATGGTACTCCCCAGTTTAGTGCTCTCACTGGGACTTTCCCAAACCAGATGCAGCTCACTCATTCTCCCTCTTCCCCTCTCCATTCTTGCTTGGAGGTTGGAGTTGAGAACTGGACAAAAAGGTGAAAATCACAGGTTGAAATAAGAACAATTTTAATGGAAACATCAACAAGATAAGAAATGAAAAGTAAAAGAGAGGGTGATTTACACATAAGATGCTCACCAAGCTCAGGACAATGAAACAGTAGTGGATGGACCCTATTCTCATCAAGTTTCCTCCCCGTCTGGAAAGGGACACCCTTTATCTAGGAAGCAAGACAGTCCCCTGCCCCCAGGCAGCAACGTAAGATGGTATGGAATAGCATTAGGGTCTTGGCCATGCCCACACAAATCCAGGCTCTTTCCTCTCATGGCTACCGTGAAAAATTAACCCTGTCCTTGGCCAAAACCAGGACAGAGAAATAAAAATTCATTTGAATTGCAAATCAGATTGAGAATTAAACAAATACATGAAAAACCCACATCCACACATATTTTTTTTATTCATTAATGGGTTGTCAAAAAACGTTGCAGAAGAACAAGAAAATACAGAAGATTTTTGAGCGAGAATGTCATAAACTTTTAAGGTGGGTTCAAACTCCAGACTCCAACTGTCTAACTGTGTCTGCATATAAATGTTTAAGCTTCATCAGCGATGTAGGGCTCAGGTGAACTGTTAAAATTCCCTAAATTGCTTTAGTTTTCAGTGCAATTTGACATAGAATACTATCTTGCCTGAGCTCCCGTTACCGACCTGTGAGAGCAGAGATTAGCTGCAGGTCTAGCCTAATGAAAATGTCTCATATACCCTAAGGAGTTTCCAACGACATTTGACACTTACACTTGCTTCTGAGAAACTACCCTCTAATTAATAATGTTGGGATCTGATATCTCAACATGGTAAGGTAAATATCTACAGTTTGTCACATGTATAGCTCTCTGAATCAGAGAATTGCCAGCATTAGCCTCAAGCTCTGCCCAAACCCTAACATTTAAATACATAACTTAATGCAGATTAATCCTGTTCTAAATACTCCATAATGAGTGGAAAGGGAATGTTTTTTCTTTTCTAGGCATTTGTAATGCCACTGGTTGTACTATTCATTACAAAGCCATAGAAAAAAAGACATATATCAAGTGAGTAACAGCAAAACAGAATTTTTCATTATACATGAATAACCTTCACGAAACTTTCTCTAAATCGAAAGTTCAAGAGAATATACTACCTATTTCAGAACTGCTTATATCAAGGGTTCAGCCACATGAAATTAAGCAAGTCATTCATAGACTGCTCACATGCTTTGGATTCTATGCTCTGAGTTTAGAGATTAAGGAGAAGAAAACTATACCGGGGGGCTTTATTGAAGTGCAGTGAGTCTTTACTTCAGGGACAGCTATTATTTTTGCTCATGCTTGTTGCCCAGGCAACAGCTTATGCAGTGATCAGTCTTCAGCAATATAAAGCATTCACCTAAACCTGTAGAGATTTAGCCTTAGATAGAATAGAATAGAAGAGAATAGAACTATTTCTGTTGAAAGGGACATACAAGGATTTTCTGGTCCAACTGCATGACCAATTCAGGGCTGACCAAGTTAAATCAAGTTATTAAGGGCATTGTCCAAATGCCTCTTAAATAGCCTTGGGATATCAACCACCTCTCTAGGTAACTAATTCCAGTGTTTGACCATCAGTGGGTGAAGAAATTATTCCTAATATCCGGTTTGAACCTTCCCTGGTGCAGCTTTATACTATTCAACATGTCCCACCACTAGGTGACAGGGAGAAGATATCAGCACCTCCCTCTCCAATACAGCTTCCTGCTCAGGAAGCTGTAGAGACTGATGAGGCTGACCCTCAGCCTCCTTTTCTCCAAACTAGACTAGCCCAAAGCCCTCAGCTGCTCCTCACTGGACATTCCTTCCAGCCCTTTCACCAGCTTTGTTGCCCTTCTCTGAATGTGTTCAAACACCATCATATCCTACTTAAATTCTGGGATCTAGAATGGCACACAAGGTGAGCCTGCACCACCACTGAATACAGCAGGATTATCACCTCTTTTGACCAGCTGGTGATTCTGCATTCGGTGCACCCCAGCATGTGATTTGTGATCTGGGCTGCCAGGAAACACTGACACCTATTGAACCTGTTGTTGACCAGCATCTCCAGATCCCTTTCTGGAGGTCTGCTTTACAGCCACTGCTCTATCAGTTTATATTTATATATATTTGTGAATGTTTTTGTATAACCAGCTTATACTTCACTCAGTTCTTCACCCGGTGCACTGTGAACCTACCCACCCTGCAGCTGACCGGCGTGTCCCAAGGATGCTGAAAGGGATAGTATCAAAGCCCTACTAAAATCCACCCACTGCCTTCCCTTCAGCTCACTAAGTGGGTGACACAGGGATATCAAATGAGTTAAACAGGACTTTTCCTTAGTGAACCCATGCTGACCATGGCTAACGATGGCATTATTCTTTAAATGTTTTCAACAGTAGCCCATGTAACCTTATCCATAATTTTTCCAGGAACTAGGCCAGACTAACAGATCTGTAGTTACTCCAGAGACTCAGTATATAAAACTGGGGGAAGGAGGAGGAAGAGAGGCTGTTTGGAGTGGTGGTGTTTGTCTTCCCAAGTAATGGTTACTCCTGGTGGACTCCTGTTCTCCTGGAGATGGCTGAACACCTGCCTGTCCATGGGAAGTGGTGGATTAATTCATTGTTTTGCATCGGGTTTGTGCATGGCTTTTGCTCTACCTATTAAACTGTCTTTATCTCAACCCACGGGTTTTGTCACTTTTCTCTCTCCCACATCCCAACAGAGACCAGGGGGTGGGGTGAGAAGGGCATGACTGAGCTGCTCGGTGGTGCTTAGTTGCCAGCTGGAATTAAAACACAACACCTTATTTAGGAATTGCTTGCATAGTCTTTCTATAAGACAGACTAATTTGGAGATACTGCAGTAATCTAAAGCTGCCAATGCATAGTGCTTAGCATTTATTTTGAAAGTATGTATGTAAAAGCCATGGCCAAAAGATCAGAAAGGAAAATGCAAGCACAAAATTAATTTCTGCTCTGCAGTCCATTTGATGATGAAATTAGAAAACTTGGTACAGAGAGCTCCTTTGGCAAACTGACCTAATTCAATTCCCCTGATGATACCCATTACATAAAGTTATTGTATGAGCTTATGCTTTCAACAGTAGGTCTTCCAAAGAGGTTCCCAGAGGAAAATTGGTTTTTATCTTATCAATGATAATACTTTTAAGGAACCAAGATTCTTCATGGATCTCAGGTGTTCCTGACTCACACTGTACAGGCATGTTAAGAGACAGCATTCTGACAAATCTGCCAAAAACTTCCATTTGCGACAGAGTTCAGAATTGCAGCAACACTAATGGGCAAACTGAAACAAAGGATCTAGAAACCTAATGTGTGATACTTGAGCCAATAAATTTGGACAAGTTTTAGCACATACTAGAATGACCAGGAAAATTTCAAAGACATAGGGAGTTTCTGCTATTCAGTAGCAGAACTCCATGAGGTGTAAAACAAAATGCATCATTATGTAATGGTACACGGATCATTTAGGAATCCAGCATGCAATGGAACTCATGCCTGCTGGGCAATTTCGTGCAGCACGGTTGTCTAGAAAAACAACCGTCAATAAAACTGGCAGATACTACCAAATACCTTCTGTCTTCTGTTTTATTGATAAGAAAAACTGTGGTCATGGAAATAATTTTAGCTTGCTTCCAAAATCCTAAAATCCTTTTCTGTGATAACTTTAAGTATTGTTCATATTATTTTATCTGATTGTGTTTTCTCTGTTTAGACACAGTTTTCAAGTACTTGCAAGGAGGGTAGTCCTGTCTGGTAAGGAAATGATGATGGAACTGTTTCGTTTCCCAGTGTTTTTTTTTTTTTTTTTCCCCACAGTGTCAATGCCTATGTAGGTGTGAGCTAAGCTGTAAAAGGAGCTCTCTGTCTTAATGCAGCAGAACAGTAGGAAACCTCAGAAGGATAGAAGTTAGCAGAAGTTTAAGGATTAGAGAAAATGTTATCATCACTTAAATTATCTTCTGGGAAAAAGAAGGAAAGGGAAAGCTTCTATTTATCTCTTCCTGGTGTCAGATAATGATAATATCCAAATGGAAAAAATCAGAAGATGTATTAAAGGTAGCATGGTTCCTCATTCTAGTAATGGGATGTTTATTCTTTCAATGCTTCCTGCAGCAATGCCAAAGGCAAACCCCACTTGTCTGAAATAAAACTGAAGAGAGCAAGATCTGCTATATGGGGATTTGTGAACTCAGGACACAGGGATCAAAGTACTGAAAAATAATGTGTGTGAAAGACAGAGTCAATAAAAGATCTGAGGAGAGACAGGAGGAATGTGATTCTTCAGAGGAGTTGAGAGACTAACTGGTTGGTGTTTTTTAAGGTCAAACAGTAGTAATTGAAGGCTTGTCTGTGAGGAGACTCCAGTATTTGTTTTCTTTCCATGACGGCTTTGAAAACCTGACTTTGCCCCTTCAAGAGATGTGCACAACTTACTCATCTTTTATGTGGCCTATGAAAATCACACATTTATTTGCTGGAGAACAAGAGAAAACAAACCATTCTAGCTGAGAGTGATGGTGAAGGCCTAAGTATGATATGAGAAATATCATGGCAGTCTAATGAAAGATCATGGTAACAACTTTCCCTTTCATTTGTAAATATTGAATGAGAAGAGATATACATGTGTACATAAAGGTTTGTGTTTATGTGGTGGGATGACTCTGGATGCTAGGTGCCCACTAAAGCTGTTCTATCATTCCTTGTTCTCAAGTGGACAGGGGAGAAGAAATATAACAAAATGCTTATAAGGACAGGAAGAAATCACACACTGATTACTGTCAACGCCAAACCAGCCTCAACCCAGGAAATTAGTTTAATTTATTATCAAAGTAGGATAATGAGAAATAAAAATCATAAAAAATACTTCCCTCCATTCCTTCCTTCTTCACAAGCTTAACATCACTCCCAATTTTCCCTATGTACTCCCACGCAGTGGTGCAGGGGGCTGACTGGGTGCTGCAGGCAGTTCATCACACGTCTCTACTGTTCCTTCCTCTTCAGGACAAGGGCTCCTCACACTCCTGCTCTGCTGCAGCATGGAATCTGTCCCATGGAAGGCAGTCCTCCATGAACTCCTCCAATATGAGTCTTTCCACCAGGCTGCAGTTCTACATGTACTGCTCCAGGTCCCTTTCCATGGGGTGCAGTCCTTCAGGAACAATCTGCTCCATCCTGGGTCTCCTGCAGGGTCACGGGTCCTGCCAGCAAACCTGCTCCAGCACAGAATCCCCACTCCATGGGTCCATAGCTCCTACTAGAAACCAGCTACAGAACAAACCCTCCAGGGGACCACAGCCACCTTTTGGCATGAATTTGCTCCAGAGTGAGGTCCTCCATGGGCTGCAGGTGGATTTCTGATCCATTATGGACCTCCATGGGCTGTGAGGGGACAGCTGCTTTACCATGGTCTGCACCACTGGCTGCAAGGGACTCTCGGCTCTGGTGCCTGGAGCACCTCCTCTTCCTCCTGTTTCACTGATCTTAGCCTCCAGGTGTGTTTCTTTCACATATTCTCACTCTTCTCTCTGGTTGCTACTGTTGTTTCACCCTTTCTTCTTAAATCTGTTATCCCAGAGGCCTTACAATGGTCCATGATGGGCTCGTCCTTGGCCAGCAGTGTATTGGAACCAGCTGGCATTGGCTCTATTTGACAGAGGTGAAGCTTCTAGCATCTCCTCACTGAATCCACCCCAGCTGTAGCACACACTGACACCACCACAACCATGCTCTCCAAGCCCCTAAAAACATGTTGCACAAACACAATACAGATTATACTTATTTTTCTATAAGTTCCACTTTTTTTTTTTTTTTTTAAATACATTGTACTACTGCAATTTAGGTTAGTTATATTAGAATAACATTTTTTTGAGCTGGTGCAAATATATTTAATATATGCTGAAAATATCAACCTTTGTTGAGTATTAAACTCTATCCATAATGATTTTTTCCTTAAGTTTTGTTGGATCATAACATTTCTGAAATTTCACTGTCTCATATTTACTTTTGCCCATAGGGAATTTCCATATTAGGCATGCTGGTAAGGTTTCTGGTACTTTTTACTCAATCTAATTTTATAGTCATTTGAATGCTGGCATTCCTACCTACCTAAATGCATTTCCCTTAATATTTGTATTTATGTCATGGATTACATTCTTTATGGATGCAATAATGTACAAACTCTCCGATTGAATCCATTTGCAGTGAATCTTGTACTTGAGCCTAGTTTTGTGTGCAGTGCTTTCCAAGCATGTAAAAACCTCACTTTCGAAACTTTTCTTCAATGTTTTCATTATCCAATATGTTTTTCTCCTTTTTTTTGATAATTGTATGAGCATTGCGTAACTAACAAATAGACCTAGTGTTACTGTTCTAAGAATTACTCTCTGTACCATCTCTATTCCAATTTCTAGCAATTCCTTCCGCAAGTGAGACCACACTGGTTCAGCTGGCGACACTTTTTATCTATCACACCATGCATGAGATAGCCAAAGCCCAAAAAAATTGTATGCCAGTGTAGAGGGTAATATTTTCTTGAAGAAAAAGAATCTGTAACCTAGGATACATAGGCAGTTAAAAGAAGATGCAAAAGAAAATTTTCCTCTTATAACTGAGAGGTCTAAGCTCAGAGGTAGAGCTTTTATACTTTAATTCACATAATATTTCTCTCACTTGATTCTCTTCCAATTTGTGATTCCTCTACTTTTCTTTCTTGATGTAATATTTCTGCATAATTTCCTCTATACACAAAATTCCCACCATTTTAATGTAAATGACTCCAGGTTCTCACTTTTCACTTATGACCTCTCTCCTCTGTTTAATCCATCATCTATAATTTCCATTTTAACATGGCTCATAATAATGTTCTTATTTTCTTCTAATAATCCTCAGGAGGACTTCTGAATATGGAATTAGTCATGTGAATGAGGCAATTTTATTTTAACTTTGAGCTCTTCTATCAGTGTTTTGAATCTCAGAAGGACAAAGTGCAAGACTGTTCCAATCAATGAGTTGTGAAATTGTTCTGTAGCTCATGCAGCTCTGTACATTTTCCTTCTTGTTAAATATTTAAAAAAGAAATATTTAAGGCACTATTGTACCTAAGTTGTAAGGGACCCTATACTCATTTGGTACAGACTTTTGCCATGGCACAAAATCAGGGCATATAATCTTTTAAACTAATTCATTGAGCTTTCTTCAATTTCTGTACTTTTTATCCTGTTTCTCACAAAGAGATTTTCAGAATATCATTTCTCTGACTGACATTAACTCTATGGAATATAAATTTATTCACAGACATCTTGTATCTATTTATTTTGTGTTTATATTGTCCTACTGCCTATATTTTTTCCCAGTGCTAACATTTGAGTCAACAACCTGGCTCAAGTTACCCAAGGATCTTTAGAAGCCTTAGCAGTAGGAGGTGCATTACCTGAGTTAAATGTACAGAAGTGCAGCACTCGTCCCAGCCTCATCACCAAATCATAAAAGCAGCCCCTGGCAGTGACAACACCACACACATACATTCCTCTGCACTAAATGGATGACAAGCAATAGTTAAATCTATGCATCTAAACATGGTGAATGATTCTGGTTCCCAAGGTCATATAGTGCAGAGAGATTTGTAGCCACTACCTTGACAGCAGGCTGCCATACCCACAATATCCCATACTTCTAAAGTATTCCTGTGAATAAAATAGGATGGCCTTGTTGGCCTTCTGAGAAAGCTTAGCTGTTATTTCTTGGGGGTGCTGTTATTGCAGCTGAAGCTTTCTGGAGTGCTGTGAAGGCTGTCGCAATTCATTAAGGTAGTTTCTTTTGAAATGATAAAATGGCCATTTACCAGACAATGTAGCAGAAGGGCATGGGATGGTGTTGAAAGACTGCTGGGATGATGTTAAAAAGCTTCATGGAACAGTGTTTTTGAGATACGAGGAATGCTGAAATCAGTCTTTGGACTTAATTGTCATCAGAATTACACAGGAGTTTTGTTCAAAAATGCTCTAAACATTTTCACCAAAAGAAGTCCTGGAAGTGAATTAACACTTCTACAGTGCAGTTCATTGGCTAAGAGGACTAATCTGAGGTAGTTTAGGAAGTTTTATAGATGTGGGATGTATGCATCATTAGAATAAAAATTCATTCTGAAAGGTAGGTGATTTTATATGATGAAGGAAAATGCTATAGAGTAAATTACATTTTTCTATTAAAGATCCTTAAATATTATCATTCTTTAATATTAACTCCATTCATTAATTAAGTCCTTTGTTCCTGCTTAATAAGATAATACCAAGTTTGGGAATATTTAAAGAATATCTTCTCTCTGTTTTGCTTTGGGGTTTTTCATAGATTTTTGTGGTGGCCGATGACCCTATTAACTGAGGGACCATGAGAGTCCTATGGAGGAAAAGATTTTAAGAGGCACTCCCCAGGTTAGAGGGACAGAAAGAGGCTTCTCCCACAGGATACTCTGTTCTGTTATGCTAATATACCCCAGTTCTGCTTTCGCTGCTTATCAACTGCCCCTTGTTCCTCAGCCACTTTCTTCCTGTTCCCCTATTAGCTCCCATACCCTAACCCCACCTGTGTACTGCCCCCTGCCCCCAATGATTGGTCCCTGATGCTCTCTCCACCCCTAGCACCCCATACTTAAACCTGGACCCTCCCATGATGCTTGGCTTTTGTCCTAGACTTTCTGTGCACGTGGCTGGAATAAACATCTCCGTGGCACCCATAAAAAGACCCTCCTGACTCTTTGCCATCAACCATATTAAGAGCTATCCTGGCTCTTAATCAAAGATTTCTTTCTTTCTTTCTTTCTTTCTTTCTTTCTTTCTTTCTTTC
>VZTN01027965.1:0-13455 GCA_013400515.1 Erpornis zantholeuca
CTTCTGCACTCTGATTCCTTTACTTTTATTGTAAGGCCAGTCTGAACCCTAACTCCAAATTCTTCAACAAGTTCTTTCACTGCCAAAGTTTTTCAAATTTTTCCTGGTTACTCCATCACAAGCCTATCTTAGAATACTTGGTTAGAAACTTCAAAAAATGGAGAGACATTTCTGGATACCAAATAATCTGACCTTGTTCAAATATTTCGAGTAACATAATTTCCCTCTGACTGTCTTTAGACAGTAATAATTTCCCATTTATATGGTTGATAAATGGGAAACACTAAATCTTCCCAGATTGGTGTTATGAGGTCAAGAGTCATGTGTGATTCCCCACATTGCAGTAAAATAATCCCCTTTTCCCGTTAAATTCTGTGTAATCCCAGATTACATTTTAATATCTAAGTCATATATATTCAGATGCCTACTCTTATCTATCCAGTCTCATATGACTTGCAATAGGTACCTGAGGTACAGGTCTGACAGAGAAGATTCAGGACCTGCAAGGGACTTATATTCTTCTGAGATACTAGCTGGAAGCAAAGTATGAAAAATGGTACTAAATATTTATATTTAGGAATTTTATCCAGTACAGAAGACATAATTCAGCCTGAAAGTTATTAAAAAAAAAAGATGTTCTCCATGTTTAGGTATCTTTACATGTGCAAGTTTAGACAACTTTTCGGTTCACCTTCAGCCAGAAGCAGACATTTCTATTTGATTACTTGGTTTGCTCTCCAAAATCCATTCTTCATACTAATAAAATCTGTAAGTAGGAGGCTGAGACCCAGCTCATGATTAGAAACCTAAATTAGGAATTCAAATATGGAACTTCAATGAAATATACATTGCACACAGCCATTCCAGAGACTTTTTTATGCACTGAGACAGCCTCGTAGGGCGGATAGATTTGGCATAGATTCTACAGAAAGCTTCTTTCAGGAGACATGTGCTGATTAATCTCCAAAGACATTAGATGCTTTTGTATGAACAATTATATTCAGCCCCCAGATATGCACATCTGAAATTGTTACCATAGTCATAGCCAGACACTCCTACAGAATGATTAATTTGCTGAATTTTAGAAGCCAACTTTTGGATGAGATTAATTAAGACCTGTAAAGTGCATATTAGCACTTGTATGCAGATATCTACATTTTCTTAGATAAATTCCTTCCTGGGTTAGGAAGCCTTGAAAGAATCACCAAAGGAGTCTCTGAAAATTCAGTACTTCCAGAATTAGTAATGTTTGCAAATTCAAAAGTTGATTAGGTACTAAAGTCAAACCTAAGCACTTTAATTTTTACTGAAATTAAACATTCAACATATTTTTAACTACAGAATCACCTCTGTATGATCAGACATTTTCAAATTATCTGTGGTCTTAATTTTTCTTAATAATTTTCTTTCCTTCTTTGTGAAAAAACAAAGGAAGTTGCAATTTCACTTAAGATCATGATTATTCAAGTAGTCAGTCTGCACAACTAATCAATCCTTACAAATAGCTAATTCTGATGCAGGTGGGAGGATAATGACTTTCGTGACTTGCCAAGAAAATCATCAGATATAACTTCATCAGCAGTTCATTGTTCAGCTCTGCAAAGTGAAAACCTTCTGGATTTTTCTTTAATGGAGACAAATGAACCTTTAGAAAACTCTGGATATATTTTATTTTATCCATTAATACACAAAAGCTTTGACTTTAATTGAAATTAAAGATTGATTACTAATGTCCTATTCTGTACCTTCATAATATAAATGTTAGTGTATGTTAATATAACTAAAAATTACAGTGTTACCATATTCTTGGCATAAGCAAACAATAGTAACAGGAAAATAAGGTTGTGCTTATTTAGAAATTATTTATATTATAATATATAATTACATATNGTGAAATTATTACAAAATCTGTGACAAAATCGAAACTGATTTCTGTTAATAATCAACTGAATTGATTATTAACAATTTCTGAAGCTTAAGAGATTTTGCTAGCTGTTGCTGGGGGTTTTTTCTTCTTTCTTTATTTGTGTCTTTTTGTTGAAGTAAAGAGTTGTTCATGAAGTTTACTGTCACATGTATGTGAAAGAGATGTTTTGTTAGCAGGCTGAAAAATTATTAGGGAAAGAAACTTGAAAAGAAGTGTAGGAGAAAAGTCATCTGAAATTTGTGTATATATATGTACATATAGACAGATACAAAGAAAAGCAAACATATATTAAACTAACAACTTTGCCTTGGAAGACAATTTGGCTCCTGTAAGAAAGCAAATCTAAAGACACAGAAAGGAGTCAACAGTATAATTACTCTTGTATCAAGATAAATTTACCAATAAAGGAAAGGTGTTTCAACAACTAATCATAGAATCTGACTAAAAAGCACTGTGTCCCTGAGTACCAATGCCTGAAAAGAATTCAAGATAATACTGATGAGAAAGTAGACCTGTAAAGTCATAATTTAAAAAATGCTGCTGCCTGTCTGTAATAACACCAAATAAATTTTCTGTAACACTTTGGTTATTCAGGAGTGAAATATTTAGCAGAAAATTAAAATCTGTGAAATTTGAAAAATAATCAAAACAGAAAGCTAAGAAAGTACAGCAGGATGTAATTTATGTATTGAGATTTAAAACATATTTTTTCATTAATAAAAAGTTTAAAAGGCATGCAATGTCTTATCCAATAATTATTGATGTAAAGGTCGTTTTGTGTACCTGACTGGAGGGAAAAGATTGTTAAACAGAAATAACAAAACGTAATTGCAAAGATCATTACCTTACAGATCTGAAAGCATACTTTTGTGACATCTTTAAGTAGACAAACAATATTTTATATTTCCTTTTCAGTCTGCAGGAAAAAGAAAAATCTCATCTCTTTGTGGTAAGTTCAGAAATGAAACAAAATTTCCTACTTTTTAATGTCATTTCCATTTCTTATAAAGCCAACTTATTTCTCCTATGTTTTTAAAAGAAGTTCACTTTTTTTTTTCATTGTCTTGCAGTAGTTTTTGGCAGCTTTCCATTTCCAACTTAAGCTCCTTCAGACTCTAATGAAGGCTTATAGTTCTTTGTTTCATTTATTATTGACAATAAAACAAAATGTTATCTACTTCCAGATAGGGCCTCCAAAGGAGAAAAACAGCAGCAGTCCTTCCTATGAAAAAACCGAAATATTTCTGTAAGTAGGTGTCTTATAAAGGCAAGATTAAATTGCAAGTTTAAGAAAGAGTCTTTGAGGAATGGAAGAATTAGCATACACTAGATGAAGCTATGAACTAAAATCCTCAAAGAAGTTATAACAATTTAAAATAAAGAATGCAGCTGATCAGTACAGACATAAAATTCTGCTAGACTAGTATGGCCAGAAAACTAGGCTATCTTGAAGTTACTGTGAAAGGCATCAGAAGTAAGCTGGTACAAATAAAAATCTTGGTAGCAGATAATGAGAGAGCTGAGGTTCCCATGGGTTCCTATCCAGCCCCCCATCAACAGCCCATGTAAAAATCTCTTTAAACACTACCGAGATAATGCTTAGCAGCCCAGCAGACTAATATAGATACAAGTGAAAGTCAGTGTCTTTGAACAACATTCGGACTAATGATTCAAATTGAGTTATATCCACAATTTAAAAATCAATAATGATTAAAAATCTCTTTATTAAAGATCCATGATTCAATTTCTGATGAGCAGAACTGTTTATTCCTAAAGATAATGCAATTAATTGTTTTCTACCATGAAAACTTCCAAACAAAAATGCATTGCTGTTTTCTTCTGCTACACTGTGTGACACTTTGCTTTTGGGCTTCTGTGTGTGGATTATCCATAAGAGATCTGATAAGGGTGTGTAAGAAATTTTTGTTTGAATATGCCATATGGCACTCTATACATGCATAATAGGGCTTTCATATGTATCTTGGGAGAAAAAAGTTATCATTCCTGCACTAAAGGATTAATGATCATTGGTGGAAGAAGTTAGATGTGAATTAGTGGTACGTCTATGGTGAGTTTTCAGAGGTACAGTGACAGCCATGCCTTTCCTAATGACAGCAAATCATAATGTTAATTCTAATAAATTCTAAAAATGAATTAATTCAACTGACTTAACCCCTTTATGGATCTTTTATTTTTCTTATTAAATGTCCTTAATGTGATTTTCAAATATATTTTTCAAAAGCTTAATGCATTTTCAAAATAGTTTAAATTAAATCCTGTTAAGTTTATTCTGAAACTAAATGAGAATGACCCTAAAGATCTTACATGGCTTTATTACCCTATATCATTATCATAGTTTCTTATTTTCTAGGTTAAATTTTAGCTGTTAATTTTGGTGTTGGTTTGATATTTTTACTTTTAAAAAAAGAAAAGTTGACAAGTTCATCTGTAAAAGTGGTGAAAACAATTGAGATTTTAAGGGTAAAAAGTTTGCAAAAAATGTATTCATTCTTAGCTTCAAGTGGGAGGTCCTTGGAGGAAATGCTTATCCTGCAAGTAAGAATTGTGACATTGACCTCAAAAGCATTTGAAATTTTCTCTTGTATTTAGAAACTGTTTATTTAGGTTTCAGATTTGAAAAATGAATAACTTATAATTTCCTTTCTAAAAACCTCTTAATTTACTTTAAGGATTACAAATCCTACAAAACATCATCATCAACAGTACAGGTTACAAAACTTCTAGGTTATACATTTCAACAAATAAAAATAAGGAAATAACACATGAAAGCAGCCCATTTTAAGATAGTCTTCAGTAATGTGATCATATGCTTCCCTTTTTCAAGGAAAGTAAATATATTTCATACTTATTTATATTCCTCATAGTTCTGATATTGACAAATTGTAACATATAATGCAAGCAGTTCAAACACATAATTTCATAAAGTAATAATTTCTGCAACTTATCACTGCAGTAGTTTCAGTACTGTGACAGATTTATAAAGAGCATTGTGTGCTCAAGTTACTCTGTTAATCCTGAACGATGTTTTGCCCTTTATCCATTTTCAGTTTCTGAGCCACAGTAAAAGAAAAGCAAAATATTGACCACTGATTTTAGGAGATAGAACCTATATTTTTAATGTACTACACCTATTTACATCGACTGATTTATCAAAAGCTATCATCAAACTCTGCTAGCTCAAGACTTCTGCAGGTTTAGTATTGCAATATTTTTTGTTGAGCACACCCATGTTGTGTGGAGGAAGAATTCCATCTCAGTTGCAACACCTTTACTCTTCCTCAGATTCCCTCATGATCTACCGCATTTAAAAATTCCTTAGTAAGATAGACAGGAGAGTATTCCTGAGCAACTCCTAATTATGCTCTTTTTCTCTCACCAGCTCCTCAGTTTTCCCCAATCACCTCCAGTCTAGCAGGGAATGTTTAACTGGGAACTCCACCTTAACTTCATTTTTCAATATTTTTATAATTAGGGGTAAAGAACTCATTGAAATGTAATTCTTGCTTTTTTCATCAGTGACTGATGTATAATACTGGTATATAATGGATAACTGCAGTTACCAAAATTGTTTGTTCTGTTAAAGCACAATATTTCAAACAGTATAAATATACACCGAAAGACCTTAAGTGGTCATGAAGATTTCAATTTTGAAAAATTGCAATTTATGAATACTGCAAATAGTATCAATAGGAGCCACGCTTCATAAAATAATGGATTAGTAGATATTTTTTAGACTGGTTATTCCCAACTCTATTTTGTGTAAAAAAGGGAGCATCATTACTCAGCAAGTGTTTCTTAGCCCTAGTTATTTCATCATTTATTGAATGCTATGAGTGTTAGTTGCCTGACTATTGTAAATTCCTCTCTTTGCTTGATATTAATTTGTTATTTAAAAAAGAAATTTATTATTTTTTCTTTGTTATTAGTTCTGCATGATGTGCTCATTTTCCCTAAGCAGATCCTCAGTTATGACACAACACACCCTTTTACAAGGAGAGCACTCTTAGATATGTATATATTCCTTTAGATAAAGCACAGCTTACAAACCATATAAAACTAGCAAGACTACAAGGAAATTTCAGGCTTTGTTTTACTTGCAACCATGACATTAGAAACATGACAAGCTGTGCTGTTTTCTAATCTCTGGTTTTGTTCTTACTTCCAAGGCATAATTGATACAGAAAATGAGGGGGTGGTATCTATCCTTCCTTTCACACACTTCAGCTACTATTTCCCAGCTGTCTTACTTCCTATGTGCATCTGTCTATCTGATGCTGATACAATACTTTCAATAATAGATTCTGCTGAACTGCCAAAAATGCTTAAGGTGCAAATACACATATTTAATATATAAATATATGCATAGCAGATGTACACAAAAAGATTTAAAACAAGATAAACCAAAATAAAACATTCGAGTTGCAGCCTTAAAAGCTTGGGGTTTTTTTTAAATAAATTTTTCGGTGCAAGCTAAATTAATTTATTTATTTTTTAAATACATAATTAAATAAACTGGGCTTTTCCATCCTGCCCTGGAAATGAGTACAGGAGACTACTGCAGACTCTTACTGACTTTGATGATGTGCTCTGTACATATGTAGTAAGAGGAGACTGCAGACACAAGATCATTAGAACTGGTTTTCTTCATCCTACTTTTCCTCTTCCACAGCAGTCATATTTTTCTTTTTTTAGTCAGGAATATAGGGGGCCAGATGGAATGTCTTATGTCTATGCTCAAGCATGGGGGCCCTGCCACAAGAGACAATGTCCCATGAAACTCTCCCCTGTCAGTTCTTCCCACAGGCTCCAGTTCTTCACAAACGGCTCCAGCGGGCCCCCTTCTCCGGGATGCAGTCCTACAGGAGCAGACTTCTCCAGTGTGGGACCTCCACGAGGTCACAAATCTTGGCAAGAAACTTGCTCCAGTGTGGACTTTCCTGGACAGAGTCACAGCCTCCTTCAGGCATCCACCTGTTCTGGTGTGGGGCTGTCCACGGGCTGTAGGTGGATGTCTGCTGCAGGGACAGAGCTGCCTCACCGTGGTGTGCACCACAGGATGCAGGGGAATCTTTGCTCTGGTCTCTGGAGCATGTGCTTCCCATCCTTTACAGACCTTGGTGTCGGCAGGGCTGTTTCTCTCACATATTCTCACTCCTCTGCAATGTGCTTTTGTGCTGTATCCTTTTCCCTTCTAAAATGTGTTAACCCATATGTTACCTCTGTTGCTTGATGGGCTTGGCATTGGGTCCACCTTGGAGCCAACAGGCATCGGTTCTATCAGACTTAGGGGAAGCTTCTGGCAGCTTTTCAAACCATCCACCCCTGTATCAGAACATGCAATATAATATAATACACAAATGCAATCAGAATTATGAATATATACATATATACATGCATTTATGACTTACAAAATACCATTATTAGTAATTTAGCATTACTGCAAAGAGACTTATTTGCTAAAACTTAGTTCTGTACTTCTGTCTTTCTTATGTGCATTGCATAAGCAATGTCTTAACTTGTAATTTCTATGCATTCTATGGTCAGCACCAGGTTTCAGAAACTGGGGAATATTCCCACATCTGAAAGAGTATCAGCTAATATACCTATTACTTTTAATTTCTTTGGTGTCATATCTATTCATATCATTATGTGTGTACTTTTTAGGTCTAGGATCCTTAATAACTTTCTCATGCACTGTGCCCTGGTGCTTCTTTTTAGATATATATATATAGATGATATAGATATTTATAGATATTTATAACTGCAGAGAAATTTTCATTTATATTAACTTGCCTTTTCAGGTACAGCTTGACTTAATAATTTGATGTATTCTCAGTATTTGCCTGGACTTTCAATACTCTATGCATTCCAGTTTCATTTTATGCAGCTTTCTTAAAGTTGTAAAAGTCATGCTTAGTCATAATATCATTATAAAGCAATTAATTATTCTTTTAACTTTGGGAACCTTCCTTACAAAATTGTTCTCCCTTCTTGCTTGCAATTTCAATTCCACTCATAACATCTGCACATTTGATTCAATTCAATTACAAAACTCATTCAATTTCCACATTTGACTTCAGCAAGGTTTTAGTAGATTTATATGTTTCATACTAATATATCAGCAGAATTAATAAAATAAATTTTCCTAGAGTTTCTGGTATTTGAGAGATATTTTTCTTTAATACTGCCAATTTTTTTTTTCTTTAGTTATCTAGATATGAAAAATAAAGGATAATTTGAGCAGAATTTGAAAGCAAAGAACTTGATTGAAGATTGTCACAATCTTTCATCTTGATTGAAGATTGTCACAATCTTTCATCTCAGACTCTCACCTATAAAACCCATTTACATTTTTGCTTCATGAAAACATTAAACCGATATAAAAGTGTAAGGATTCTGTTTGTGAGTTCAAAATGCAATATTACAACTCCAGATTACCAAGTGATCATATTGAAGGCTTTGTTTAGACACTAAAGAGAAATTAGTTATATACTTCTGAGTGAACAAATATCGTGCCTGCTTAACATGGTGAGCAGAAGTCCAGAGAAAGGAAAGGGAAGAATGGACATGGCTTTCATTGGTTATGGTGTATCCCCTTTTGTCTTTGACTGCCTTATTAACAGCAAAGCTTATAAACACTTTATCAACAGTCTGATGATTTTCTTTCTTTCTCTTTCTTTCTTTCTTTCTTTCTTTCTTTCTTTCTTGCTTTCTTTCTTTCTTTCTTGCTTTCTTTCTTTCTTTCTTTCTTTCTTTCTTTCTTTCTTTCTTTCTTTCTTTCCCTCTTTCCCTCTTTCCTTCTTTCCCTCTTTCTTTCCCTCTTTCTTTCCTTCTCTGAGCTACAAGGGCACATTGCTGCCTCATGTCCAGACTCTCACCCAGCAGCAACCCAAAGTCCTTGGCAGGGCTGCTCTTGATCAGTTCATCCCTCAGTCTGTTGTCCTGGGGATTGCCCTGACCCAGCTGAAGCACCTTGCACTTGGTCTTGTTAAGATGACATGACATTGTCATGGGAATATTTCTCAGCCTTGTCCAGGTTTCTCTGGATGGCATCCCATCCTTCAGGTGTGTCCTCTGCACCACTCAGCTTGGTGTCATTGACAAATTTGTTCAGGCTGCACTTGATCCCTCCATCTATGTCATTAATGAAGAAATTAAATAACACAGGTCCTAATATGAACCCCTGAGGGACACTGTTTGTCATTCGTGACCATTAGGACTCTGAGCCTTCTACCATTACTTTCTGGAGGTGGCCATCCAAACAATTCTGTATCTATCTACCAGCCTACCCACCAAATCTCTTTCTCTTTGATTTCGAGAAGGATGTTGCGAAGGACTGTATCAAAGGCTTTACAGAAGTCTAGATAAATGACATCTCGATCTCTTCATTTGTCCACTGATGTCATAACTCCATCATAGAAGGCCCCTGGGTTGGTCAGGCAGGATTTGCCCTTGGTGAAGCCGTGCACAGCTTCTAACAGGATTTGTTCCATGACTTTCCCTGGCACAGAGGTGAGACTGACAGGTCAGTAGTTCCTAGGGTCCTCCTTTCCATTCTTTTAAAAGATGAGTACAGTATTTTCCCTTTTCTATCTACCACCTGACTTAGTTATGTACGATGTAAGAGGGAAGAGCCTTTGCTGATTCTGGGAATACCATAATGTGATTTTAGTTCTCCCAGTAAATTATTTTCAAAAACAAACATATGTATATAAAATACATAACCTTCCCTGAAAGAGACCAACTGAAAAGCCTTAACTGAACACTAAAAGTAATATTTAATTGCGTAAGGTTTTTTCTGTATTTATGTTGTCCATACATTCATCAAATACGACTAGCTAGCCAGCTGTTACTTCCTGTTTATTCTTTGTTTCTGGACACCAGCTGCTTAGGACCAATGTGTCCAGTGCACATCAGATTAAGCACTAAAACTATTAAACATATCTGAAACAGTTCTGTGGGTGTCTCCAACACAAGAAGTGTTCACTACACTTAAGAAGGATCTCAAATATGCTAGGTCTAGGTGCAGTGCTTTAAATCAATGACAGTGACAGCTCCTGGCTTCCAACCAAGCCAAGTATATCTTAGCTGTAGTGTGTGAACTGCCAGGTGGCAAAGACAGAAAAGCCTGGGGATCTCTACTGTGTATCACCCATCACACTGCTCCCCACATCTCTTTGCTCTTTCAACTTCTGCAGAGAACAGCATGTAGAACACATTCTCCTTTACTATAGAGCCCTACCTCTTTTGGAGTTCAGACTGAGAAAGTATAAGAGCCCCTTATGGACGTCATAAGGACCTGTGCGTAGCAGTTTATTAGCAGCCCAACAGTTGATGGGTAGCTTCAGGATCAATACCATATTTGAAATACAAGTGAGTGGGGTTTTTAATGGTCATTCTTGATACCCTCTTCTTACACCTTTTGAAACAGCAATGACCAAATATATTTAATAATGACTTGATACTAGATGTTTATGTTTCCCAACTTACACTTTAAAAATACGTCTAATTTAGACAGAAGGGAGCTAAAAGCTAACCTCATTGGTGTCTACATCTTCCTGAGAAGTGGAGAGGGAGGTGGGGATCTCTTCTCTCTGGGATCCAGGGAAGGGATGCATGTGAAAAATGGTTTAAAGCTGCACCAGGGGATGTTCAGACTGGACAATGGGAATAATTTCTCATCTGAAAGAGTAGTAAAACTCTGTAATAGGCTTCCTAGAGAGGCAGGTGATGCCCTAATCTTTTCAGTGTTTAAGAGAAATTTGGATAATGCCCTAAATAACCTGCTTTACCTTTTGGTCATCACTGAAATGTTCAGGAAGCTGGACTAGAGTATCATTGTAGATCTCTTCCAACTTAAACTATACTGCTCTATTCTAATCATGTCAAAGAAAATTTATTATATAGAAAAAATATTCATATAAACAACATTTTAGGCAAAGAAACTTTATTGAAGAAATTAAATAACCACTTAAAAATATTTGTGAAACTGTTTGTTCATTACTTGTAAATACAGACAATTTTAACATGTTTTCTAACATTTCTAACATTTCTACTGGTGAAGAGGAATTCCTAAATTATTTACATGTCTAAGTCTAGTATAAGCACAATAATGTTTTAGCTAATAATGTAAAATAATTAATCAATAATATGAAATCAATAATTCCAAATTACTCATTTTATTTTTAAAATGTCTTCACACATTTCATAGTACAGCATATGGACTACTTCAGTAGAAGAGTGCTTGTGGGTTTCTTCTCCTATTTATTTTTAAAAAGCAAAACTTGAGATGAAAAGCATACTGACAAGCTTAAATTTATCACAACTGCTCTATCTAAATGTGCAAATTCCAGAAAATATAAATAGGCATCTGAACTGGAATATGTGAAGGGTTTCTGATAGGACCCTGAGCACACCCTCCGCTGGGGAGTATATCTGGCTCAGCTGATTGTGAGCTCCTTCACAAAGAACTTTTATGGAGACAGCCATAGTGTCTACATAGCCAGTAGTGAGAGACAGGAATTTTGTTACCGGAAACTCATGTGGTTCAACAAAGGAAAAAGCAATATCCTGCTCCCAGTGAGGAATAGTGGCAGCCACTAGTATATGCCAGAGTCTGACTTACTGGAAAACAGCTTTTCTGAAAAGGACATAAAGGTCCTGTGGACATCAAGCTGAAATTGAGCCAGCAATGTGCCCTTTGGCAAAGAGGACTGATGGTGTGAACGATATTAGGAGTAGCATTGCCACCAGCTGAATGGCAGTGATCCTCCCCCTTCACTCAGAACAGGTGAGTCACAAGTGGAGTACTCTGCCCAGTTCTGGGGCCTCTGGTATAAAAGAGACATGGACATACTAGAAAGAGGCTGAAAGAAAATTGCCACAAAGGTGATTCAGAGTCTGAAGCATCTCTCCGATGAGGAGAGGCTGACATTTGAGACTGTTTATCCTGGAGAAGGTTCAGGGATGGTGCAAAACATACAGAGCCAGGCTCTTTTCAGTGGTGTCCAGTCACAAGACCAGAGGCAGTGTGCACAAACTGACACATAGGAGGTTACCTCTGAGCATAAGGAAACACTTGTCACTGTGGGTGGCCAAGCGTTCTGATACAGGTTTCCCAGAGAGGCTGTGGAGTCTTTCTTCTTCTCAGAGATACTCAAAAGCCACTAGGTATGGTCTTGAGCAATTGGCTCAATGCTACCTTGCTTGAGCAGGGAGGTTGGGTGAAATGACCTCCAGATGTAATAAAAAAGGGACCTTTTTCTTTTGTTTTGATTTTCTACAAGCATGTAAGCTTTGTGCATTTTTCAGAAGAAAATAATATTTGAGTTGATTTTACTGTCAATTTTTTATTTTAACTTTCTCTTTTCACTTATGTAGGAGTTAAAAGAGAAAGTTTCTCAAACATTACAGTTCAAACCCTGTACTGCTTTATTACCAGTCAATGATATTCAGGACTAGCTGCTCTCCAAATTGCAGTAAAGATTATGTTTCTTTACTTTTGACGTGGGAGAATACGAAATACTTTCTTTGCCTGATTTTCCAGGAGAGACCTGTATTATTATAAGCACAGAATATGAAGTCTGGATATGAAGTCTGAATAAAATGTCAAAATTAAGGCCTCTAATGTGGTTTATACAGTATTGTAGCAATTTTTGCCTGTGGGATATAATTTACACTTTGTAAATGTATGTATGTAAAAAAATCAGTTTCCATTTTCCAAGATGAGGGTTAGCTGTTTCCACTTACAACATTTAATTTTGTATTTCAGAAGAAGTACAAGGAGTAAATGCTAGCATGCTTAAATTAAGTACGCTACATAGAAAGTTGTATTTTCTCTGAAAATATTACAGCACATAAAAACTCCCACAAAATAGAGCATTTATATTTGACATTGACATTTGTTAATGTTCTTTCAAAATTGTATGAGTGAAAAATAAATGAAGTTATAAATTTTAGTTGAACAAGGTATGTGTGTATACTCACAAAATTATGAAACACAGAGATCTGAGTGAAAAGCAATTTATGTTGTACAGATTTTAGATACTGATAATATTGAAAGTTTAAAAAATTTATAGTATGTACTATAAAGCTCAAACTTTTTTTGTGAAACTTTTCTCAGTTGGAGGGTGATGAGGCACTGGAACAGATTGCCAAAAGAGAGGTTGTGGATGTCTCATCCCAGGGATTATTCAAGGCCAGTTTGGATGGGGCTTTCAGTAACCTGGTCTAGTAGAAGCTGTCCTTGTCCATGGAAGGGGTTTGGACCTTGTTGATCTCTAAGGTCCATTCCAACCCAAGCCTGTCTATGACTACTATTATGACTAGAATTTTTAAAGTGTTTTATCTATGGACTAATTCTACATTTTCTAGAATAAGTATTTGACCCCTGACTTTGACAGGAATAAAATATAGAATTCCATGTGAAGCCTACTGGACTTGAGCACATCTTGCACAGACCTTGGACCTGTTTCAGTGGTTCTACAGTGCAGGTTTAAACAAGTTTT
>VZTN01027965.1:20098-35699 GCA_013400515.1 Erpornis zantholeuca
TCAGGGTTTTTTGTAATTTTTGTGAAATTCCAGTTTTTAACAAAAAAAAAAAGGGAGGGGATACTTTTCTTTTCCATGAGGAAATTTACTGAACAGCATATTGTAGCATTGTGACTAGCTCTTCGAACTGAAACCTATGTAAACAAACATGTATATATTTGTGAGGGACTTTGAGTTTGTTTGGGTTTTCTCTTTTTTCCTTTTCATCACTTCCTATATATATATATTTTTTTNCTTAGCAGAGATAAAGTGCTTATGAATGTTAGTGAAGCTATCAGACAGAGCTCCTTAAATTTAGACATAAGCTTGTTGCATAATAAAGACCTTCTTCAACTCCCAAGTGAACTGTAAAGATCAGTTTCCTTCACATATATAGCTGGCATACACAATAAAAACCTATTTTGTTGGAAAGATATTAACTTTTTGAAATTCCCAATACAGTTCCTTTCAGAAACCTTTAGGACAGGTCTGACTGATCAAGTGGAGTTAAAGGTCTTATCTGACTTATACTGAATGCCTTACTTCTGTTTAGGACAATAAAGTTGAGTTGCCTGAGCTTACCTCCTTTTTCTTTCCATCTTGGCTTGCTCTGTATGCCATGGACATAGTTACTCAGCTACAACCAGGAGACAGCAGTAACCCTGACCCACAACAATTGCTGCTGCCCAGGACCAGTGTATCCAACCCATCCAACTCCACCACCACTTTCTAATGAGCTATCCAGACACAAAATTATTAGGGAAGCAATAGACATTTAACCACTGAATTGCATTGTGCTGCATTCATCCTGAGTTAAGACTTGCATGAGATTTAGTTAAGAAGGTATGTCCTCTGAGGGCAAGCTTGAACACTTAGGTGATCACTTCATCCACAACACTCTAAGAATAAGCCTGTGAGGAAGTTTTCAGTAAAAAATATTAGCATGATTGATATCTTATACAACTAAGAAGGTTAAAGTTTGACATTGTATTTTCCAATTTGCTTTCCTAAATATTAGTGATGTTATTTGGGACTGTGCCTAAATGATATTACAGGGTCCTCAATTTCGTTTTTGGTTTCATCCATTCTCATTTGTCCTATCTTCTTTCTCATTACAAGCAAGTCAGATTTGTACTTTTTAAAAAAACATTGCCTTAGTTTTCCTGATCATCCATTCACTGAAATTCATGATCTGTGTTTCTACAAATGACGTTCATTAATAACAGATTCTGTGGATGATATTTGAAAAATTTACCTTTGTTCCAGCACAAAAAAACCCCATATAGACATAAAAAGTGCTTAAGTTCTGTCTGAAGACATTTCCTTATTCATCTGATACTGTGACATAAGCCTAAAGTTTCTTTTCTTTCAGTGGTTTCTTAGTATTATATTCACTAATACTTTGCCATACTTTGATTTGGCACGTCTTTTTGTCTGGAGTAAAAATGAGATAATATCTCAAAAACTTCCTTTTCTTTCGTTTTTACACTGCCTTAGTCCATGGGATTTCAGTGTTTTACCTCAAAAGAGTTAATTAGAAGTAACTGTGGTAATCGGAGGTATTACAAATGTTTCAATTTTTGTTTCAAGTGTGGATTTCCATGGAACTATTCTTTTACAGGAACTGAAATTAAAGAATATTGCAAGATTGAAGTATTTAATCACCACTGGTGATGTTTTTTTTAGCAAGTTTTGCTCATGGTTTTGTATAGGAATTTATAGATACATTAAGCTTGTATGGCTGTATGCATCTCATTTGGGAAATAAGACAAAGTTTACCAAGTTTAATAGAATGTTTAATAATTTAGTTCTCCCTTAGTCATTTAGCTATTTAACTTGGTATTTAGGAATTAAAAAAAAACAACAAACCTTATCTGCCAAATTGCATACTTTTTTTGTAAAAGAAATCCCTTATAAAGTTTCTAGGTTGCCTCCTCAGAAGACATTACATTTTTTTATGCCAATATACTTAAACACGTTATAAAGTGATATGTTTCTAGAAGTTCAGAGCCATCAGAAACAGTCAGTAATGCTAATATATTCCTCTTCTACCCATCTGTAGAGAGCTTTAATTTAAATCTTGTTGATTTATTCACTTTTAATATAATGCTAGGGAAAACTGCACTTAATATTAACCACCTTTTTGCTTTTCTTTCTGGCTTTCATCCCACCAGACCTCCATTCCCAACAAATGTTCTGATTATGTAATTTTATTTTAAAAAATACTACAAAGAAGAAGACATATACACCTAACATTTTAAATTAAGGCGAATCTATTGACTGTTTCAGGGAATAGAACATTTACATTTGTTTCAGTATGAGTGTTTATGAAAATATTTTGAATATAAAGAAAACACTAAAGGCATCACTATTCCATGTATTACTTCCTGGCCAGAGTAAGAATTAAATCAGAAACTTCAAATCTGTAGCTGACATAAGTTGGATGTGTGATACTTTAAAAAAACAAATAAAAAAAACCATTTTGAGGAATACCATAGGAATCTAAATTACCACAAAGGGCATTAAGACAACACATTCTTAGACAGAACACTTTTTTAGCTGAGAAAATGAATTGTAGAGAAGCAATTTTTTGTTAACTATGAAATAACTGTTTAGGTAAAATATACATATTGATATAAATCTTTATTATTTTTAAATGAGTTGTAAAACTGAAACTCTTTTTCCTTGGATGTTAACAATATTCCATGCACTGAAGCCAGAATGTTTGTAGATATCTATTTAGGTAGACATAAAAAAAAAAAAAGTAGCTGAAATCTTGATGTGTAGTCTTAGGAAAAAAATTGCTTTTAAGGACAATATATTGCAATTCTCAAAATTAACTTCAGTATAACTGTTACCAGCTAGCATAGCTCAAATATCTGCTGCTCTCCCTATTCACCTGCTAAATAATGAACGTCTTGACACAAAGTCTTTCTTGTTCAGATCATGTCACCTCATTTTGTAATTGTTCATGTTTAGCTGTAGCAATTTATAGTCCTTTGAGAAAAAGAGACAGGTGTGACAGTCAAGGAAATAAAACCTTGGAAAATGATAAAGAATACGTGAAAAGGAACTTTCTTAAATTACAGTAACAGGAACATAAAAAAGAAATTAGAAAAAGAGAACCAATTGATATATACTATCTATAAAACCCATGTAAAATTTTTTGAACATAATAATTTTTATAAAATCAACATAGCATGTTTCACCAAAAAAATAATAGTTTAAAACCTGCCAGAACACTGATGCCTGTATTAATTTCCATTGACCTTTTCTTTACAGTCAAAGTGTGTATTACCTATAAAAACAGAGACCTACAGTTCAGGAATCTGAAACTTGTCTAAAATGAAAAACAAAATCAAGTCAGCTCAGTGAGGATTTTATTTTTCCTGTGAACCTATTGTCACAGTACTCAAACATTTGAAACAGAAATCCTAAACAAAGAAGATTAGTAAAGTTTCAGGTGTTAAAGACATTAATAATTATAAAACTTAACATTTCAAAGGGAAGTAATTTCAGCTCCTTGCATATAACTTTTCTGCATTTAAACTGATAGCAAAAAAAGAAATTAAAATTCCTTCAGAGATGTTGAGAAATTCTCCTTATGGAAATAATAACTTATTCTCTGGAATAAGGGATGTAAATTATTTGCTGATATTTTATTCTTTATCTCAGTGGTTTTCTTTTCTCTAGCTTACTTTAATCCTTCTCCCTGTGGGTGATGTCCTTTTACAAATGTAGGACAGTCTGTACACCTGAAACTGAGTAAATTTTACATGAGAGGAGTCATGTTGTGGGGATTATTTATTGTCACCAAGGATCTCAGACAAAGGAAATCTGCAAGAAATTGTTGGTAGCAGTTTAAGTAGGAGTTTTACTTCATCTTTTATTGTTCCAGAACATTCTGAAAAGAAATGCTTTTAATATTTGTAGTCATATGCATAAATAATAATGAACCATTGTATTTAAAAAAAAAAAAACCAAACTCTGAAAAGGCTAAAAAAAGAAGAATGTCTAATTATTCCTCATTTATGGATTATTACTGAAATATTATCAAATTTAGATTGTTCAATGAATTTAGAAACTTACCTTGAATATTCTAGCCTTATATACATATATACCTACTTACTTTATCCCTTTTTTCCTTTGTGATTAAAAAGTAAAATAAATACATTTTTAAATTTGATGCACGATCTTTGTAACCTTCACAAAAACTATGATAACAACAAAAACTGTTCACTCCTATTATTTTGAAAAGGAAAAAACATCTACACATTGCCTCAGTATTCGGTTTTCAGAGTTATTAATATATAAGGAAAAAATTGAGATTAAATTTTGGACAAGAGTCGCATATTTATACTAAAATGGAGGGGGAGCGTAAAGGGATCAATTGCTCTGATCTAGATAGAGTAATTTCTATGGAGCAGACACAAAATAAAAGTCCATCTGTTCTTACTTTGGGTGTAGCAGAATGCAGTTGGAAAAATAGACATGCACCTTTCATACTTATATTTCTTATGTGCTCTTCCTCAGTGCATCAGTTCCTCTCTAAATTTTTTTCAACTTCTTTGTGAATTTCAAACATGTTTTGAATCACAAATTCTTCCATGAAAGAATGAAGAAACTTTGGTGACTGGGAAAATATCCCATGGAGTGATGCAGATTCAGTTTTCTAGTGTAATAAATATGAAACACACAAAACCCGTCCTCATAAAATAATTAAATACCCAAGTTAACAGAAGAAGTACAACATTCTAGAAAGAAAGCATTTTTAGAACAAAAGCTATTAAGTAACCTAAACCAAACAAACAGAAAATGACAACTCTCTTGGGGAAAAATCATTCTCAGAAAAATTAATAGGAAAAAAAAAGACGTGTTTTTTGGGGTTCTGAGGTGGGGTTTTTTAATGTGTGTGTGTTTGGTTGTTGTTTGTGTTTGGGTTTTTTTTTCCAGAAGTCTCATTTCAGGAGGAGAGTGATAAAGTGGAAAGTGGAAAATATCCAAAAAAGCTTAACAAATAAGATCTTGAAACTTGCAGCCCTTTAAATCATTAACTGTAATGTACTGTACCACCTTTTCACTTGTCTTGTTCTGTTCCCTTTTCCTTCTTTATTTCTTTCTTTTCCCTTCCTTCTTCTTCCCCATAAATGAGATGAGCCCACTAACTTGACATTGAGGGCTCCACTTGCCCACACACAGACATATATTATCATCTGGCTTGTTCCAAGGCATCTTTCCAGGCTTTCAGTTGCCTGTCCTCAATGGCACACGCACTGCCTTGATATCTAGATTTAGAGTTGCTGGCTGTGTATGAATTATTTGGAGTAAACTTTCTGTCTTGAAAGGTACCAGATGCTAGTGTGGGGCAACTGAATGGAATCCTTGGAGGTTAATTCAGGATGAGATGTGGAGCTGACTTTTTAGTGGATATTAGAGAAATCCAGCAACGAGCTTGAAAAAGCAATTTCTTTTTAAGTGTCTTGAGTTGTAACACTTTTCCATTTCTAAAGGGAACATTTGCAGGTTCCCAGGAGAATTTTTGACAAGGAATGTAAACATGAGAAATATGTTTTGATAAGGTATTTTCCTTGGCCAATGAAAAAGCTTTATCTTTGTTTGTTTTCATATATTGTGGGACACAGTGCTGTTCACAGGCAGACACAGAGGGACAATTTCTCTGAGCAGCTGCTTGCCAGAGAGAGAAAAAGTTTTCTTGCTTTTTGCTTCTGCATTTTTGCACTTTGCTTGATATGCTTGAAATGAAGTGAAATAATAAACCTAAGCCTTGAATTTGAAAATCTATGATACGGAGTCATTTGTGGATCAGGTCTTAGCATTAGGGCTTCATTGTCCCCACAATGAGACAAGTCACTAGACTCTACTGAAGTACGTTTCCATTGACTATAGCATATATTTATACCCTAGCTGATCATTTGCACACCTTGAAGGCCTTTTAGATAACTCAGTCCTTAACAACATATGCAAAAAGAGTTGCAATCAAATTAACTTTATCTGAATATTTTATTTATAACACTACCTACAGTCTCAACTTTTCTTTCCATGAAACAGAAGGATGGCAATTCAGCTTGCCTAATTTAAAAAACTTGATTTAATTACCTAAACTTCTTAATTTATTCCCATTTGAGATGCACTACTCTATATCTCCTTACCTTCAGCTACTAAACTAGAAGACCACAGGTCTCCCATAAGTCCTTCATCATTTCTGCCAGCTTTGTGCAGATCTCTTCAGCATCCTGCATCATCTCAAATGACATTAGAGAGCTATATTTAGCAACTTAGTCAACCCCGAGGAAGTTATTCAACCCTGAGGAAGTTATTCAACCCTGAGGTGTCAACGTACAGAAATCTACATTTGAGCTAGTCATTGTAAGCTGTTTCTGTAGCTAATGAAGAGAAATGAGTCACAACTTATTTGCTTTAAATAATCTATAGTAGGATGAAGTGATTGGCAATCTGTAAGTTTGTTTCCATTTGCTATAAAAAGAATCTAAGATGACTAACTCACATGCAGAGATGCAAAATTTCATTAATTAGATTTATTGGTATATTTGGTCTACATTTGGTTACGAAATCCCAGAATCACTTAAATTGGAAAGGACCTCTGAGGTCATTGAGTCCAACCTGTGATCAAATACTATCTTGTCAATTAGACCATGGCATTAAGTGCCACATCCAGTAGTTTCTTGAATGACTCCAAGGATGGTGACTCAACCCCCTCTCTAGGCAGACTATTCCAGTCTTAAGCACATTTTCCATTAAGAAATTTCTTCTGATGTCCAGCTGAATCTCCCCTGATGCAGCTTGAGGCTATGTCCTCTCATAATGTCACTAATTTCATGGGAAAAATGGCCAACCCCCACCTTACTACACCCTCTTTTCAGGCAGCTGTAGACAGCAATAAGGACCCCCCCAAGCCTCCTTCACTCCAGGCTAAACAATCACAGTTCCTTCAGCTGCTTCTCATATGACTTCCCTTCTAGACCCTTTGTCAGCTCTGATGTCCTTCTCTGGACACACCCCAGCCCCCCAATGTCTTTGTTGTAGTGAGGGACTCACAAGATCTGGAAACAGAAGTCTGCGGCGTGGCCTCACCAGTGCTGACTCCAGGGGAACGATCACTGCCCTGGTCCTGCTGGCCACACAGGCCAGGTGCCATTTGCCCTCTTGGCCACCTGGGCACAGTGCTGGTTCATGTTTAGCTGGTTGTCAGCCAGCACTCCCAGGCCCTTTTCCAGGGAGAAGCTTTCTGGCCACTCTTCCTCCAGCCTGTAGGGCTACATGGAGTTGTTGTGACCAAAGTGCAGGACTTGGCTTTGTTGAACCTCACACCACTGAACTTATCCCATTTAGCCAGCCTGTCAAGGTCCCTTTGCAGAGCCTTCCTACCCTCCAGCAGATCAACTCTCCTACCCACCTTGGAGTCATCTGTGAAATTACTGAGGGCAGACTCAATCCCCTTACCCAGATCATCAACCAAGATATTAAATAGGACTGTGCACAACACTGAGGCCTGGAGAAACCCAGCTGGGTGCAGCACCATTCACCACCACTCTCTGGGCACAGCCATCCAGCAAAGAGAAAACCTGTCCAAGCCATGAGCAGACAGCTTTTCTAGAACACCATGAGAGAGAGTGTCAAAAGCTTTGCTGAAGTTCCAGGTAGGAAGCATCCACAGCTTTTCCCTCATCCATTAGGTAGGTCACCTAGTGATAAAAGGAGACCACGTTGATCAGACAGGATCTGCCTTTCCTAAACCCATGCTGGCTGTGTCTGATCCCCTGGCTGTCCTGCAAGATAGCTTCTGTTCTACATGACCACTGTGAAGGCTACAAACAAACATAAGAATAGTTTCCTTTGGTAACATCAGCTATGATTGCATAAAAGAAAATACATAAGAGAAAATACATAAGACTGAATCATTGTTGCCAAGGTATGTTTCTTTTCTCATTTGTTTTAGTGTTCCACTTCTACCTTCCCTGAAAATCAAAAACTGACAATATTAATATCTTTTCATTGATTTTGTTCTGATTCACTGAAACTGAAAATAATACCTACTACAAAATATTCAGCATACAGATTACTTTCTCTTTATCAAATAGATGCTAACATGTCTGTGAAATTAAATATATATGTAGTTTACATGATAATTAACCTGTTTTAACCTGTTTTTTAATTCTGTGTATTTTTAAAACTCAGAAGTCTAAATAATGAAAGTTTACTTTCATTAAATTTTAATAAGAAATTTTAATCTTCTTATATTTTCTCTTATGTCAAACTAGTCCTTATAAAGCAGCTTTTTAAAAGGATTAATTATGTTAATATTTTAATTCTGTAGGCACAAAAACAACAGGTTATTAGTCATGACTAGATTTTAGAGATTTTGTCTGGAAACACAGGTAATATAGAAATATGCCTGCAAGATAGAAAGACTTTCACATGAAAAGGGAAAAGAATATAATCCATGAAAATCCTGCCAGTGCAAGGACTCAGGTGCCAAATTGCCCTGATTACTCACAAGTATTCCAATCTGCTTATTTGCTAAAGCTGACTAACCTGTAGGGGGCTACACCATTTAAGTTCTTCTCCATTTAGGATGAAAATCTCCTAGGAACTTAACAATAGACATACATTCATGCTTTGAGGTTTCAGTTTTGGCTACAGAAGAGCCTATCACTTAGCTTTTTTGCAGTGTAGGCTGCAGTGAAAAACTCCTAAAAAGGTGTTCAATGTCTTGAAAATGTGCAAGGCATAGGTTTGCTGTCGGTATTTTTCATACACATAACTGATGTGAATGATTATTCCACGTGAAATATAAGCCCTATTTGGTTTGAGGGACAGCACAGGATTTCTTCAGTTTGCAGAGCATTTTATGTTACATTACATCTTGTCCCCCATCCCTTACCCTCTTGACACTGCTAGGTATGTAAGGGTGACAGTGATCATGCAAATGGGATGGTGGCTTCAGCCGTGATAAAATCATTCTTATCAAGGTGGGTGGCAGGGAGGAGTGGACTTAGGATCTTAATTTCATCTGCCAGTTTCTGATTTATACTGTGAAAGTTAAACTTAATGTCTTTACATCTTTCAGGGAAATTACTATGATCAGTGGCCTTTAACTTAAATCAGATCTATAATATATTCAAGACTATTGTTGAAACTGCAGGTAGACAATCAAAACTTCAGAATTATGTTTATCAAAGGCTGAAAGCAAATTATGACCTTGTTTTCTGAGGCAAACTGACTATCTTACTCTATCTGATCATATTTGTTCTTGGCAATCTGATATATCTGGATTTCCAACTAATAAATATTCAGATCCTTAAAAAGACCCCAGACCAATATGTCTACTTCTATGTATAGTTTTTGCTGCTCAAACAACAGATTCTTGTAAATATTTCCAAGGAAAAAATACTCTACAATATTTCCAATATGTCTGGTTTATTAAGCTTATCGATGGAGCATGAGAAATCTGTCTTTTCATTTACTGCAATGTCTGTGAAAGCAAAACTGATCTGCCCTGTATATTAAACTGTTTTCTAAAGCTGAAAATCATAATTATGTATGCACCACACATCATATCAGTTTCAGTAAAATATTTTTTGTTGGGTTTGTATTAGAATTATGCTAATTTTCACTCAGAAAGATGAATGAGAGATAGAAAGATCTTCTATATGCATTAAATAACTTTTATTTTAAATGAGTTTTTTGATATAAACTGCAACAATCTGCTCAATAAATAGTCTGTGAAACATGAATTTAAGCAAGTCCTTCAGAAAAAATTTATATGTTAAAGAAAGCTGTCCCTTCCTCTGCCAGGATATCTATGTATCAAGGACATTTTCCTTGGGATGTTACTCTCTTTCAGGAACTCTTTGGCAATAACATATGTAATATACTACACTATATATCCATACTGGACCATACATATTGATGGCAAGCTGAGGCTCTTAAACTAAGTACAGCACTTTTCTCAGCAGACAGTGCAGCTAGGGTGCAGAGGGGAAAATAATCCCTTCTCAAGACTCAGCAATGAAGGTGGTGGATGAATGATAATCACCCAAAACACATAGCATAGGGTGAACAAAGGAATGTGAGACACCTCATCAGTGGAAAGGAAGCTTGCTGCTCCCAGGTCTGTTGAGGAAAATGATGAGACCTTTATAACCAGAATGAGACACCCTGGGAGTGGTCAACAAAACAAGTTCTCCCAAAAACACTTTACAGATCAAAGGGGTAATTTCCTATGGTGTTATCAAACTCATCATGGGATAAGCATAAAGAGGTGCCCATAACGGAGAAGACTAGAAATTTTTGATTTCTGGAAACAGAGCAAAACTCCTTCTTGTCCTGCATTTACTGTACAGATGTAATTCCCTTGGAATGGGTGAGGAAGATGACCTCCAGTCAGGCAGACATCAGAGACATCTCAGCCTGAACCAACAAAGAGGGTGACAGTCACAGGGGATGCCCTCTGATGGGACATCGAGGTACCCACCTGTTGATCTAAACTGATGTTTCAGAAGATTTTCTGCTTGACACTTGATTGCCTCCTAGATCTCAAAAGAGACTGGCAGGCATGTGCAGTCCTGGGACTATTCTCATTGCTGCTTATCCATGTAAGCACCAGTGCTACTGCCAGGGCAGCCCTGCCCATATAACAAGTGTCATTGCAGACCTCTGGCAACAGGTCTGCAATGACACTTGTCTGGCAACAAAGGACAGGGGAGTAGTAGGAAAGGTCACTCCATCTGGAGGCCCAGGTGGTGGTGTCATTTCCTCCAGCAAGGGGGAAAAGCTGAGGCAGAAGCGGATGCATCAGCATATTAGCCCTTTGGTCAGGTGGCTGTGTCCCAGACAGTTTTGTGTATTATGATCACAGGAATCACTTTGAGGAAATGGGACTGACTACAAGGGACAGGATCCATCTAAAAAATGGGACAAAAGGCTGAAGTAGGTAAAACAGGTAAGGGTCGTCATCATCCGGAAAAAAAAGGAAATATATGGAGGGACAGTAAAAAACTCTGCATGATGGGGAAGGTTTCTTCACTTTTCCTGTGAAAGCAGCATGTCTGGGTCCATCTCAAATACCTTCACTCAAATGCATGCAGCATGGAAAACAAACAGGAGAAGCTAAAAATGTGTCCACAGCTGCAGAGCTGTGACATCACTGGGATTACGGAGAGGTAGTGGAGCAAATTGCGTGGGTGGAGCCTTAGCATCTGAGTGCAAAGTTTCCAGGAAGATAACGTGAAAAATTTGAGGAGGAGGGCTAGGCTCAATACACCTTCATTGTTTGCAGTGCAGAAAAATTGGAAATGGGAATGAGCTGCTTGAGGATAAGAGGATACACTGGAATGAGTGCTCATGAGTTGGGCAATCTCTTGCAAAAAGCCTGATAAGGAAGGGGAAGTTAGACGGAATCTTTTTTAACTGAAAAAAATCCTCACATTTGCAGTTCTCTGCCCTATCTGCTCAAAGGGCTGTGTACAAACAATATAAGAGATTTCTGGAATGTTTTGCAGAAAATTTCTTGGTGCACATGACTGATGAGTCACAGGGAACATTTGTTTCAGCTTTTAGTCACAAATCATGAAATACTGATGAAGGTGTAAAGTTCAAGAGCAGTTTTAACTGCAGTGACCATGAAAATGGGAAGTTAAAAGTCCTGAGAGAATGAAGGAAAAAAAAATTAGTATGCAGAAAAAACAGAGGCCTATTATACCTATAAATTATAATTGAAATAACCAGGACAGAATGAATTTACTTTAAACACAATATATTCTACTTATAGTGTAACCAAAATTAATATGTTAGCGTCTCATAAAATTATGGTAGAGCCACATATAGGATTTATATGTGTGTGAGCCATGTGAACACCCGAAGTGCAAAGATTTTTGTACCAGCATTCAGAATAAACAGGAGAACCTGTCAACAATAACCCAAGTAACCGAAGTTGCAAGACTAAGAGAAAAAAGTACGGTGAGTACAAGAGAATAAAATTAACCAGAACATTTTGTTGAAGACAGAAGAAAGATAACTGTTAACAGCACCGAGAAAATAAACAAGGGAGCACAAGGATATGCTGAAGAGAATATTTCTAACCCTTGGGAACTTTTGGATGTCATTGCTATTAACCCTCAGCTGTTTACGCTGGAGTTTCTGTGAACATGCGTTGATGTTTACATCTCATGTATAAAAGGATACAGTGAAAAGAAGACAGATGAATTCCACTTTTGAAGTGCTTATTTCTCCTTATTTTCTATTAGGAAGCTTAGAGGTCAGGATCATATCATATAAACCCACCTTAAGAAATAATTGAGTCTCAAAAGATACAGAAGGTCTGACGAGGAAAGAGGCAAAGGACTCTAGAGGGCTAATTATACATACTGAGTACAGGACAGGGATATTTTCCATTCCAATCCCAAAACAAAGCAGATCAAAGCAAAGCAAGGCAAACCAAACCAAATCAAAAGAAATGGATGGGATCTGTTTCCTGTGGTTATTTTACAAGAAAAGTTCTATTCTTATATGTGTAAAATGTAAATCATATGTAGTCCTACATCCAGCAGAGTAGGGTTAACTTGTTGGTTAAGCTAAGGGTTGGATCTAAAAGAACTAATGAGGCAAAGTTCCCAAAAAGAATACTTGCCTTTAGAGCAAATTGTAAACAAACATTTCAAATCTCTTCAAAAGCTCATTGGTATTCATCACACATTGGGCAAAATAAAAACAAAGAGTGATTTGTACTGAAACAGGCCTTTCAGGCAGTAGGAGAAGACAAGCAGAGAAGCAAGTAGAAGTATTGAAGTTAATTTCCTGACTAGAAAATTAAAGTTTTGACAATCGTTGATTTTTTTGGCAGCTCCTTACTTTTTTATCAGTTTTGGAGTAATTATTTAATTATTGAATTAAATAATTGATGACAAACAAGTGATTTCTATATTGTTCCTCACTCATTTAAATAACACTTTGATTTCATTCTTTAGACTGCCAATCTTAAATGGTAACATGTTGTGCTGACTTGCTAAGCAGATTGTTTCCTAATCCTTGTAAATGTGTCCTTAAAGTCACATTTTAGCACAACTATGAATTAAAAAGTCTTTATTAAATGTAGCAGGCAAGTCCACTTGATTTCACTTTGTTGAAATGCTGAATGTTAGTCTTTTAAAGGGTATGGCCATGCCATTCATTCAACACAGCTGAGGGTGCATCTGTGATCAAAGATTGAGACGGAGCCCTCTTTTCTTCAAGCAAGTCTGTTCTGTAGCCTATGCACTTGCTTGAAACCATTTTGATTCTATTGGAGACTTGTGTGAAGATACCCAGTTACATCTATTACAGTAATTTCTTGAGCATTGTATCTACAAAGGTGTTTATTTTAGAAATATTTATACTGATAATTGCATATATTTGATGCTGACCTACAGAGGATTCCAGACATCCTCAGAAGTCGTGGCTCAACTTTATTCCCAAATACCGTCCTTCACTGTCTGCCTATCATAAAAAGAATGGACCATAAATTCAGTAATTTCATTCCACTGACTGACTGACTCACTCACTCACTCACTCATTCACCCACCCACACACCAACCATTTCTGGAATTTTCTTCAGTCATACCACCATTTCTATTAAAACTGAGGAAACCAATAGTAGTTTCACAGGAGTGCTAGAAGGCACTCCTTGTATTCGTTCAGTGGCTGAATTTTGTCAGAAGAGGCTTTTTCATTCATGCAAATTTCTTCCTTTGTGTGCTTGATATTTTGCTCATTGGGCTGAACGTGGAGATGACAGTCTTTGAAAAGGAATCAGCTCTTGTAGAATGCTCTTCTCTCCAGAGCCCTCTTATCTGGGATTCTTCCTAGCAGATCTCTGAAAAAGCAAAAATATACTCTTCAAAAGGACAGGGTTAGGAGTCTACTAGTTGGCTTGCTTTCTCCTCTCAGGGACTTGAGCTGTATCTCACAGTTAAGAGCAGCCAAGGCCGACCCCAACTAGTTCTTCTTGTTTGTTTCTGTCACTTTTACAAGAGCATTACCCATCATTCTCTTCTCAATTTCCTGTGCCAGGAAACTGTCATCAATGCATTCTATAAATCTTCTGGGTTGCTCATGCCCTACTATGCTGCCCTTCTACCAGATAAGGATGTGCTAATGTCACTTGTGCGCACCAGGGTCTGTGAACATGAGGCTTCTTACAGTGTCTGAATAAGGTTTCTGCTACATTTTCCTTACATGACCCGTAGCAGACACTTGGTACATTATCACCCATGCTGGTCTTTCCAGTAATCCTGAACAACAGTCTCTCAGCTGGCTCCTCGTGTGACCTCGGACAGAGCTCTATGCATTCCTTCTGCTCTCTCACATAAATGGCAGCTCTCCCAGTTCACCATACCAGCCTGTCCTGTCCACTGCAGCCCTTCAGTTATGGTAGATATCTGACCCTGTTTCTGTCATCCAAGTGAGATCATAACCCTTCAACTGCTGGCATACATCTAGTTCTTTCTCTTTGTTCTCTCTGTGCATGCATTAAAATATAGGCATTCCAGTTGTGCTGATTTCCCAGAGAAGCTATGAGGAGGTTTCCNATTTCCCAGAGAAGCTATGAGGAGGTTTCCCTGTTATGCAGTCCTATAGATCTTTCCTATTTTATGTGCATACACTTGAGGTGGGCCCCTTTCAGTCCCATTTTATAGATTATGAGGTTTCACCTTTTTATATAACCCTGTGCAATTTGCTTGACATTAAAATATGCAGCAAAGGGAATATCATAACAGAAAACATCAAGGTAATTCTGTAGGTAATGAAGACTAGTTATCTACAACATTAGCATTGTGGAAAGAAAAGTGAAGACAAGATAGTGGAGAAGGCATGATCAGTGAGAGCCAGGCACAAATGCATGTAAAGGATCAAGGGCAAAGGAAAAGAGCACATCCAAGTTTTCGGCCCCTCATCAAAACTTAGGGGACATCCCTGGTATTGCTCAAATTCTTCCCATTCCCTAGAGCCTTGCCCTTGGCTATGCTACCAGAGCTCCTCACTCCAATGGGACATGGCAAACAATCAAATTGTTTCCTCAAAGTGAAATTATTGCCTCAAGCAGGAGTTTAGTCTTGCTGCACAGAACATTTTTTGTCTTAGTGTTCATGCTTCAGCAGATACTAGATAATTTAAGATTTATTTAAGATTTTTTTTATTTCTTGTAACCGCCTATAATCTCTGTATAATTATGACCCAGATCACTGTGTTCAGGTCACAAATGACTAACTTTGCTGTTTCATCTTCCTGTTCTGTTCTGGCCTTAGCCCTACCATACAGTTTGTGTTGCATGATAATTTCTTAGTATGTGGGAAGCCAGAAATACTCTATGGCTGTGACAAATGCTGCTTAGTGTATCTTACCTTACTAGGAGGCCAATGACAATTATGAAACAAAATCTTCTTTCTTTGAGAAAACGGCAATACTTATGGTTTCCTTATGGTTTTATTATAAAATCTGAAAATGTAAAAATAGAGTTATTATTCTGGACTTATTAAAAAAAAAAGAAAATCTGCAGCAGCAATACCATAGATTATCAGGAATTAAAGGCACCATTTGAAATCAT
>VZTN01027968.1:0-41965 GCA_013400515.1 Erpornis zantholeuca
CCTAAAAAAATAACAAAGAACCAACAAAATAATAACAGCTGCTGCATATAAAATTGTATTTTTTAAAAAGGGTACAAATAATTTAGTCTATGCAGCTAACACAATAAACTACATCTACCTCGCACCAGGAAATTAGTAAATTCAAAATCCATTTGCCTATCAAGAATATTCGCGGTTAGACTTGTATATTTCAACAAGATGAATTTCATTAAAGCAGTATCCCAGACTCATTCAAGTGTAGTAAAATTGTAAGTCAATTTAGACTGGATATGAGAAAAAATTTCTTCACTGAAAGGGTTGTCAAGCATGAGAAGTTGTGAGTCACCGTCCTTGGTAGCATTTAAAAGACGTGTGGACATGTTTTATTGGCCCTAGGTTAGGGGTGCACTTGGCAGGAGGTGGATGATAGGACTCCATCTTAAAACACCCTAAACAATTCTATGAATTATAAGTGGGTGTTTTATGCCTAACACTTTTTGGGCTAGGAAATCAGAGTCTGGGCAGGTAGAAGTGTGCATCTGAGGCTGAATGGTAAAGTTTTAGTAAAATCAAATGAGGAAATATAATTCTCTAATACATAATGCAAACATGTCCTAATTTCACTTTCCATACTCACAAAACCAAGCAAACCATGAACAAACTGAGCATCAGAATTCACTGTTGACATACAGAGAAGAAATAGGCAAAATACACTATTTCTGTGCCTTTCTAAAAGAAAAAAGAAAAAATCGAGAAGCCTGGAGGCTTTGAGTCATAAAAGTTAAAAGCCCACTTTTAATCCTCACAAACCCCAAATTTAAGGAATCAAAAGGTACTGCCAATGAAACAAAGGAAACAACAAAATGTTCTCCTACACCTTTTAGTTCATAGCCCAACTCAAATGAGAAAAGACTGAAGGGTTTTAAACCAATTCAGCCTCACCCAGGCACTGACAAGTCCCATCAGAAAACTTACCCACACATGTTCATGGAGTTTGTAGTTACCTTCAAAACACAAGGGATCTACATCACATTACAATCCCAAACAAAACTTACGGCTCACATCAACTGCTTGCATATTCATGAGATCTGTACTACCGATAAAACTGTATTCAGATAGCCTAAAATACTGATTTGAAAAGGGCTTAGGCTAATAATGCAGAGGCTGATTAAACAGGGCCAAACTGACAGGAAAGACATTTTCAGATAACCTGAAGGATTGCCTGCAGTTCACAATTTATCTCCAGACTACACTGGCATCTCCAGACAGTTACTAAACCAGTCCCTAGAAAATAACTCTCAGAGGAACTTGTGCATTTATTTTCAAGGATCCTGTTGACAGAACCAGGTCAATTAGGAACATGATTTCATCACCTCTCACATATTCTTAAGTAAGGCTGGAACTATGACTAGGAAGAGACCAAGTATAACAAATAAGCACAAATTGACAAGTACCAGTATGTTCTGTCTTCCCAGACCTCCAGAGCATTTGCATTATCAGCAGCACAGTGTAACTGCACATATGTCAAAGGCAACTTTTTTAGAACCAAAAAAGTTCCATTGGTTGCATAGCATCATTTTCTAACAACTACAACAAAAAGCTGACAAAAAATATAAAAACAGTGGGCAGGACCGTTTTATACTAGAAATAAACAACAACAATTTTAAACACTTTAGCATCATCTCACTGAATAGCATGACAGTAGTTCAGTGCTTAGAAATGATGGTCTAATGCCTAGGAAAAAAAAGAACATTTGTTACTAGAGATCATTGCCATTACCATTTCAGAACTACATTTGCAGGAATGAAAGCTTCAGAAGGATTTGGGGTCATCTGTGCCTGAGTAACAGCAAACGAGGAAGCAAAGTTATAGAAGTTATCCAACATCTTCTGAGTGAACTGAAAAAAAAGAAGAGACATCTTAAGGAAGTTCTTTCTACAATTTGAATTTTTGTGCAAAGGTTTAACAGGTATACAGCTCCCACATGAAGTAATTTTAGCATTGTCATCTAAAACACAGTGGAAAAGTAGATATAGTAGGTCTAGAGACATCTGTTTTAAATTTATCAAAATATCTTGTGTTTCACTCTTGTCCTTAGATCCATCCAGAATCCAGAAATCATTTTAAGAATCTACATTTGCCCTCTCCCTGCTTAATTTCATCCAACTGGACAAACAGCTTTGGGAAGAACATTTTCTGTTTGTGACAAAGAAGTGACAAGAGCTGTCCCTCTCCTCGAAATTAAATCATCAAACTCCAGACTGGGCCAAATCTGCCATTCAAGCTCCCAGAAAAACCACTGGAAGAGTCTGCAATCTGTCTAGTTACATCTCATCAGACTCCAGTGACAGGGCAATTTCCTTTAGCATTCCCCACAGAAGGGCTGCTGTCCTGACATCTTTTACTATAAGATCTTGTGGGGAAAACATCTAGAGGATGCACAGGGCACTCCTAAACTGTAGGACTAGGAAAGCAAAAGAGTGAAAGAGAGGCCAAAAAACAGCAAACCCTATGTGCAGAGGATGAGGTTGTAGGACATTCCCAGCCACTCTACAAATACACAAGTCTCTGGTACCTCCTTATTTCCCCTATTCTTTAAAAAAAAAAAAAAAAGTTATGCCTTGTTTTGATGGGAGAACAAGCAATTTTCATATAGAAAATTTAATAGACACTTAAATGATACAGGAAAACAGAGCCTGAGTTAATATATGCACAGTCTTGTGCTCCCCTCTGACAAAAGGAGAAGAAATGATATCCCAGAACCCTACCCTCAGTCTCACCCCACTCACATGCAGAACTCTACAGTTTTGTCCTACTTCTTTTTTTTCTATAAATTTATATACATAAAAAAGACATAATCAATCATAAATGTTCATAAAACTTACTAAAAATGTTATAGGAGAGCAACTCCTTAGGAGATTTTGCAGATGATTTTGCCATTAAACAAATACTGTTATTGCTATAATGTAGCAGTTCCAAAGAGCTGATGTCAAATATTAAATGAAAGCCATTAGTTATTCACTAATATGCTCCCAGCCATATATGGCCTTCCTCTGCAAACCCTCAAAGGGTTTCCTTCAACCTTTGGGTTGGGTCCTTTGACCTCACACATTTTCTCTGTAAGAGTAAGTACTACTTCAACCTTTGGGTCAACTGCATTCCTTGAAGGTACTTACAATTTCAGTTCAGTTAGATGCTGCTCTTTTTTAATAGAAAAAAATCACTTAACTGAATATAACATTTGTAAAAATGTTATGCAATCTGGAGGTGTCTTTTTTTTTTTTTCTTTAAATACTACTGCCAGAAAAATCCATGAGCCACCTTGCAAATGACCTGGTGTGGCACATTATTCCTCATAACTTAACTACTGGTGTAGTAAAAATTGGTGGAATCAGAAATATTATTTAGGTGTCCTTTGCCCCTAACACCTCCAGAAAAGGTTGAGTAACTGTACTATACAAAAGTATAGTTGTTGGTCAACTCCTAGTCATGCTAGTCATGGTAACTTTCTCCAAGAGACATTACCTATTTGGAGCTACAGTGTGTATAAACTGCCAAAGAACATCAGCTACAGTATCAGGATTACTGTACAATTACCAGTCTCCCTCAGCAAGCACCTGGAAGGAAACTGAGAACATAAAAAAGGCCTGAAGAAAAGCCTCACCACCTGCTGAAATGTTTAAAGAAAGTGCCAGAGCCATCAATGTTAGGGAAATCAGGACCCACCCTGCAGGTCTAGCTTGCCTTGGACTGCTGTGAGACTGCCAACTAACTGCCAGAGCTGGTTGAGGACTTTCAGAGGACAGGCTGGGTTAAAAAAGGGCACATATTGTAGCCCAAGGCCTGAGCCACAGGGAAGGCACTGGGGGAAAAAAATACTTTCTGTGGGAAAGGGCATAATTCTGTAGTTCGGCAGAGCTACATTAGAAGGATTTCTATAGGGAAAGCAGTACACCTGAATATCTAACTGCATTCATGCCCACATTTGCCTTAACTTGTGAGTAATTTTTGACCATCCCTGCAAGTCTATGTACTGAAGTTTCAGCACCTACAGATCACTAAAGATCCACTCTCTCTTACATGTATTTAGTCATAGTTGCTCCTATAAGGAAGTATCATAAATAATTTTACAGTAGAGTGACACTGACACAAGTGAATTTCTTGGCCTCATGCTACTGAGAATGATATTCCAGTCTTTTACAGGAGACAGTTTTTCAGTGTAAGAAAACGCAATTTCACAGTATCAAAGCATCCAACCAAATTATCTGATAATTACTAGGTCAGTTACAATCCTAGTGCCAGCCACAGCAACTTCCCCTACCCACTCCCCAGTGAGTCCTTCAGGGGCTCAGTTCTTGAGAATTTCATAGGACAGACAATTTCAGAAAACGGAATGTCCAGGCTACCTCTGTGAATGAATCTACTGATGACACAGCAGCACTTGCAACAGGAGTCTGCTGGGCCAGGTTCTCCAGCAGTTCCACTGAGATTCCAATCTGAGCCACTGTTGGCGTCTGTGGGAGGTTCATGGCACCAAAGGGATGTTGACTTCCCTTCCCTGAAAGCACCATGAACAGTACACGTTAGGTTTGGCACACATGTAAAGGCTGTGTAACTTAAACCAACACGTTTCTTGTGCAGAAGTTATTCCCCAGCTCCCACCAGAGGGGTCTCCCTATCTCAGAAATACAGAAAAACAGGCACAAGTACACACAAGCACAACAGATGGAACAGTGTGATTGGTACATTTAAAAAGCACAACAGGTCACAAGGAAGTTTCTAAAAAACAGAGAAACATGCCTTTAAAGCTCCCTATGAAGTAAATGGATTCAAGAGGAAATATAACCATTGAGTGAAAGACAGCAGAACCTTTCTCTACAGGAACCAAGCTTTTAATTCGCATTTTGGCAATCGCAGATACTACTGAAGCTGTTTGATTCACTCATTACAACCAGGTTCTTGTGAACCTGTTTGTGTTCTGAAAAAGTAGAGTACACTAGTACACACTCCCTCTGACTCAGGGAGGGATGGGCAGCCCACCAAAAGCACCAAAGGTCAAAGAAATAATCAAGGAACAGAAAGGCCTCTGACTTTGCAAGTGCCACAGAGAAAACAAGGAACCACCCCCAAACTGCATGCCACTCACAGAGGCATCATCCCAGCCCTCTGCCCTTCTCAACCCATACTTTCAATCCCAGCTTCAGCCAAGGTCTCTGCAAACAAGCACAGACACTCAGAGTCACTTAAATGATGTACTCTTCTGTCAGCATCTCTAAAGAAAAATGCAGGAAAACGTCTGTGGGACCACCATGCTGCATTTACTGATAGTAAACAAACACTAATACTGCACCTGTGTTTGTGGGATCACAATAATCAAGTACCCTCTTAACACAGAGGCAATGTTTCAGCAGCACTCTCTGATCTCTTACTTGCAGAATAAAGCAAAGCTAATCCAGAGCTGTCCTATACACCAGGCAGCACGATCTGAGCTGCAAGAAAGGCTAATGGAGATCAAAAGCACTATGCGACTTAGCTCCACTAAGATCTAAAGCACCATCTGACTTAGTCAAAAACTCAGCCAGCAAAAACAGTTTGACAAGGTGAACCGAGATCAAGACCGAAGACCTCAGGAACTTGACCATTCCTCTGCAGAGACACAAGGCACAAAGAAGCAAACAGCCAACCCATATGGAAAGTACATTTAGAAAGTCAGCACCGTTTTAAATTGAAGTGCTACTCCTCACTCCAGATCCTACAACTGCAATATACTGCCACCTTATGAGTCAAGTACTCCTATTAAAATGTTACTTTAACTCAAGGTAAGAAGAGAGTTTATCTCCTGAAATGCTATTTGGAACCTCTTCTGAGAAATGTCATTGCTGTATGATCTGAGCATTTGCTGTTGATAATGCTTGATTGATACAAACTATCAGAAACCAAGTATCAAGTTCATTATTACAAAATCCTAATAGCAACAGAGCTGGTACAAGTTCTGCATCTTGTAACATCTTCACCTGAAAAGCTGACATTACAATAAAAATGTAACATCCTCAAGCAACAGTAAGTTGCATCTGTTACAATGTATGATTACTTTAGACAGTCATGATCCAAACAATAAAACACATCCATTTCATTCACTTTGCATGAACTCCCATGGAACCACAGCCCTGGGAAGATGTCTGCCTAAAAGGGTGAAATAAAAGCATCCATTGCCATCCTTACACCAGGAGAAATACACTCCACATTTTCAATGCTTAACTCTTGCAATTAGCATTCCAAACCTCACAAACAGAGAATGTTAATCAGTACTGAAATACAAGCTCAGGTTTTTGCATTCAGACTCTACACTCCCCAACACATTACATCACAGCAGAGCAACTGCTATCAGAAAAGTATTTTTCTACCCATTTCTTTCCCTTCATTGAACCCTTCATTACCTTACATTGAGCCTTCAATACCTTACAGCTCAATCACAACAAGGCTCTTACCCTTACCCAAGGCCTCAAATGCAGACATCACATTAGAGCATAAACAGTATCACAGCAGAAAAGCCTGTCAGGAAAAACGCTCTCCTGTAACTCTTATCTCACTTAGGAACAAACTTCCAGTAAGGGTGCAAAATACAAGTCCAAAGTTTGCTTTCTATTTCTACCCCTCCTTCATGCACAACTGAACACCAAAAAACCTTACAATGCCAAGGCAGGGAGCATTTCTAAGCCCCTTCTTATGCATAAACAAATGAAACTCTGCTACAACCACTGCTTCCCAGGGAGCTGATAGGGACACACCTTTGGTCCTCTTAACAAGGTATTAGACCCAAAATGCAGAGTTCAAGGATCAGTAGTGTCTCTCAAAGATTCCAGCTCTCTGTTACGTAGTCTTCTCCATCTCAAAATTGTTTATGGCCAGGGAAACTTAGATTATGTAGCTTAGACTGAGTCCACAGTCAGAGAAAAGCCGCAGACAATTGGAATGGCAGAGCTCTCTGCTGCTCAGATCAAGCACAGCAGCACCTCAAGGCACTGCAAATGTGTTCAACTATGTCACTGAGTTCTTCCTCGAGAGCAGCCCTTACTGGTAAATTATGGCTAATCGTGTAAAAATCATCTGAAAATGCATTTTCCTCCAAAGCTGACTCATAGCATGCATCAGCAAATCTTTCAGGCATGAGAAACACGCCAAAAGCACTGGTGATATGCTTTACTGTTGCACTAACCACACAGCTTTGGGATACAAAAAACCACATCCCCCCAAACTCTTCCTGTGCTTGCTCTCCCTTGTGAAGAAAGCCCAAATTTTTGAGGAATGTGTATGATCAGAATTCATTTTGCTCTGCAGCATGAGAGCCCTTCTCTTATACCATACGGCTACATCCAGGACTGACTCAAAAGAAAGCATGCCATGTTAGGAATGAAAATGTTTTAGCACAGCAACCTCAATGCTTAATTAAAATAGATTCAAGTTAAAGATGCACAGTATACCCAAGCCTAAAAAAGACATGTACTACTTTATCACTGTAACACTTTAAGCTGCTTGACTGATTTATCTGTCCCTTTCACGTGACAAAGGTGTGTCATTGGAATGTGTCATGATTTTTATAATGCACAGAGCAAACCCCTCACATATTTAGGAACACACACACACAGACACCTCCCCTACTTGATGTACTGAAATTACTAAAACATTTGGAAAGCTGCTTTCCAATGAGGACATCCTCTATTGGACAATTCTATCGAGCAACTGCCCCTGGCTGGGTAGTGCCAGTTGTCAGAAATTACTGCCAGGCTCTACTCCCTGCAAAACCTGTCTGTGCTACAATGAATACAATTGCTTAGCAAAGAAAGCTGAAAGAAAATGCTGCTGGCTTGTCTAGACAAATGCCAAAAAACATGGTAGGGAAGTTACAGGACCATTTTTCCTCAGGTTCTCAATGCAGAAGCACAAATACATCAAATTTGCTTAAAGATCAACACCACACACAAGAGAAGACGAGTGAGAAATTTCATAAGGAACAGTAACACAGACAGACTTCCATGAAGCTGACAGGCTGCTTCTCCTCAGAACTATCTGAAAACACACAGTGGGTTGCCTTTTCAAGTAGCTTTTTGTTCATAGCAACCTTCACACATTTATCCCTTATGCATTCAGGAAGACATCTGACTGCCGTGTTCTACCAGTCTTACCAGATTTCAGACCAGAAATTTTGAAGATGGCACTTGGCTTCTCATTAGTGACAAACCCCAGCAGCTGCCACACTGCCATCCCACTCTGGTCTGGGTAACAAAAATAGACAGATCCTCCCATTCCATCTGGAAATGGTATAGTTCCCAGCATGAAGACCACTACATGGTTGATGTTTTCATAGTCCGGTAAATCAAATACAAATTTGTCTTCAGCCACTTGTTGGGGTGCAGCTTGTACCTAAAGAGAACAAAACCTTTATTAGTATTAACACGTTTTTCATCTTTATCTGTACCTGTGAATTTCCTTTCACAGAAACACACCTAAAGTGGTACATAACAAAAGGTGAGGAACGTACTAGCCTAAAGAGCAAATAGCCAGATAAAAGTCAAACACAGCAGAAGAACAACTGCAAAAAATACTACCAGAAAGACACAACAGTCTTGTTCTACCTGCACTGAACACATATCCCACCCGGGACTACAGGATCAGAATACCTTCGCTCCCCATGTGCGTAGGAGGAAAATAGGGTGCAGAAGAGGTTGCCAAGTCACTAAGAAGTGGCTGTTGACCACCTGGCTGGCACAACCCCAGGATCATGGAAACCTGTTCACATAGGAAATACAATAGACCTTGAGAAAGGCAGCAGAAGGATGGCTGAATGCCAGAGCAAAAGATACCCTCCTCTTTACCCGAGATGCCACATCCTTGCAGCCAAGGCACAATCTAGCCTTAAAAAGCTTCTTTTAAGCTCCCAGCTTGTCTCAGAGGAGACAACATTGACAGCACACTGGCAGGGGGATGGCAAGCGCCTCCCGGCAAGGACGCTCTACAAGGCAGCTGCCTGTGGGGACGCGGGGCAGAAGTCCGCCGAGCGCCGGGCAGGCGGGGCCCCTGCTTGGGGCCCGGGGGGGCGAAGGGCCCTGCGGCAGCTCCACCNAGCCTGCCCGCCACCAGGCAGCCGAACATGGCGGCGGCCAGCGAACCCCCTCAGACGCCTCGCTACTCCCGAGCCTCCATAAGCGCCGTCCCCGGAAAGTCAACACGCCCCCGCTCACCCCGGCGCCGCCGAGTCACTTCCGCGGCGCCGCCACCATGGACTACAACTCCCACAGTGCAACGCTCAGCCGCGCACAGGCGCCGTGGGTGGGCCGTGTCGGAGCATGACGGGAGCTGTAGTTCTTTCGTGTCACCGCGTTTGTGTGCGTAGTGGGCGAGAGGAGGTAACACCGCCCCACTCAGCCCTGGCCCAGCCGCGCTGCTGCCCCAGGGGCTGCGGGCAGGAGTATTCTCAGCGAAGGTACCACGGAGTCTTGCCTTTGTGTTTTAGCTAGGCTGAATTACAATAGATCCATGATAATGCCGTCTAGACATGGCATGAGATCAAGCAGACAACAGAGGAAGAAAATGAACAGGGAGATGAGCAGAAGCAGATCATCTGGAAAATCTCCGTAAATTATGATGAAGGTTCCCCTCAGCTCAAGACACAAAGATTGTTTTTCAATCTCTGTTTACAGGGCGGTTCTCTTGCAAGTTAGTGCAATATAAGGCTGCAGCTGTGTTCTTTTGGCTGAGGGAAGCTTCCATGCTTCATTGCTTGTGGTCTCCTGGGTGTCAGAGCACAGACTGGCTTGGCTGATGGAAACTAATCATTCCTCACTTTCACTGGGAACAGTGTTCTGCACTTTCTATAGAAGCCATTCTTTGAAATCTTGTTTTGTTGTGTCTTTTGATGTTTACACAGGTATTTTAATTCATGCTTCAATCTTAATCATACCTGTGTTAGTATTTCTGTTAGAATTCGATATGAAACCTCTCCCCTTGTACTGTGCCAGTGTGCTGCCATGGACTCTGAAACCTGTGATTAGACCTATCTCTGTGGGAAATGTCAGGGTCTTTCCTGCACCCAGGATCATCTCTGCCAGACAGCTTCTCTTGTCCTCAGCCATGCCAGGCCCTGGGCACTGCCCTTGTGCCTTATGGCAGAAGTCTGTCACTGGGGAAGCTCCCAGGGTTGCTTTTGTTGCCCACTTTGTGGTAGTTAAGTTTTAGCAAAGGTTCGTGCTTGCTTTCCAAATGCTAAAAACTTAAACAAAATGAAGACCCCAGTGCCTGCTACCAGGTGGAGTAACCAACCTGTCCCTTGCAGTGTGAAAATGTGAGGCAATTACAAGAGCAAGACCTATTAAAAATTCTTATGCTAGCCCATGGTTATTTGTACAGGCAAGATGGAATATGTATTTCTGTCTGATTCACCTCTTGGATTTAGTAAGAAGCCCAGGTGTAAGAAGTCTTGAGGCAATAGTGCAGAACTGCCGAGTCCCAGGCCTCATTTTGGATTTGAACCTTTGCAAGTGAGTTCTCCGCTTGGCAGGTGCTTTTCCAACTGGCCCCGATGAACTGGAAAGAAAGTGTTTCAAAGCTTGAGATATGGCAAATTAGTGGAGGGTGGCCAAGCTCTGCAGTGCAGCCACTGAGACACAGCAAGAACTCTCCTAATTAAGCAAGAGCTCATCTCAGATTGCCAACTTGCTGCAAACCTCTGAGATTACACCATGTCTAAAAGGCTCAGGGCAACCCCATTTTGCGGGCCTGATCTCAGCAAGGCTCTCATGGACTCTTGCTTAGGCATGTTTGGGTTTTTTTGGTGTTGTTTTTTGTTTGCTTTTTTTTAAAATCTAATTATTTACTATTTATCTGAAACTTTTTGAGCTTTTTATGCAGAGCCATTGCTGCTCCCCCTGCCAAAAGCTAATCTCAGCCTGTTTATGAAGTTGCCGTGACACAGATGTTCCCTCCAACCCCTGCTAAGATCCATGCCTTATGCTGTTTAGGTAAAAGAAGGTCATACAGAGCAGGCACATTCCATGTGTGCAGTAAGGGCAAATATTTCCTATTCAATTGTAAAAGATAGGGGCATAACACAGAAAACAGTTATATGTAGAGAACCGCTGAGAAGAATGTTCTGTTCCTGGGTGAGACAAAGGCAGGAGTAAGAGGAAGAAACCTCAGGCAGGTTGAGTCCAGACTGACACAAAACTTCACAGTGGTGGGTGGTGTGTCAGAATATGTGCTGGGGTCCCACCTGGGCACACAGACCAGCAGCATCTACACCTGACTGAACATGGGTGCAGCGAGGTGCGGATGCTGGATGAGCAAGAACTGTGAAAAGTAATTTTTTTTTTTCTGAATAAAGAGTAACTTTCTTGTACTTTTTTTCACATTAGTCACTGTTGCAAAAGCAGCAATAGCTTGTAAAGTATTCATGTGGTAGGATGGAGGGGTTTTCGTACTTCTCCTTTACTCTTTCCCTGGACACCTTTTTCTCTTTGTTTACCAGTTTATTTTTCTGCTGTCTGTCTAGTCTCCAGGCCATTAAGGACTTAATGAACTTAAATCATTTGCATGTTTTCCAACTTGAAGAGTTGTAGCCTGTGTAGTCATTTCTTGTGCAGAAGTTGTTCTGTATTTTTTGATCACTCTTGTCATTTCTTGGTCCATTACCCCTAGATTCACTGCAGGGAAGCAGTCAGCCCTGCAGCCAGTTGTAGCTGTCAGCAGTCAGGAAGGCAATGGACAGATCTGCCAACAGGTGCACGTCTCTCCCATTTCAGGATGGTGGTGAAGCTCTCGTTTTTGGCCATGTGAGATCAGATCATATCAAAGAATGAACTCTTGAGCTGTTCCCCTGACTTAACAAGCCTGGGATGTTTCAAGATTTGAGTCTTCTGTGTAGTTTCTTGAGAGCTTGGATGAAGCTGCTGTTGGGTACCAGGAATAGGGCTGAGGTCATTTGGGACAGTGGAAATGTGTGATAGGAAGGACAGGGTCATGTAATGGTGAAAAAGGAGCTGCTTCATGGGACAGAGGAGGAGCAAGGCTAAATGGAGCATGCAGGAATGTGATGTCAAGTGGTTCAGGGTCAATGACTCTAAGGTCACTTTAGAAAGATTTTATTAGTCTTTGTGCTGAGCAGTGGCCTGTATTTGTTGCGTAGCTGCTTTCCTTAGTGCTGTTGACCCATAAGTGTTAATCTTCTCCCTTTTGAAGCCAGTGAGCATTTTGTTTACAGAAATAGCAATCATGAAAATGTTACCAGATAAATTTACTGAGGTTGAATACTTACTTGGAGACTGGAAGAAAGAGCAAAAGTGCCTAACTTAACTGCAGACTAGTTATGCTCTTTTGAGTATGTTCAAATAACTGCATAAAGCAATCAAAATCTGGAGGCAGTGAACACAAGTGCAATTGGTGGCACTGTTTTATATTAAAAGATTTTAATTTTCATTATAATTTTCCATTATTATGACCTCTGCTTAGCTGCTTCTCAACTTTTCCAAACTTTACCATTAGGGCTAAAGTTTTTCTCAGTAAGGGCTTCCATTAGTTTATATTTTTGTATATGTAAAAGTTTCAGCCAGAGTGTTTCTGTCGTTTCCAAGACATATGTCAAGAAATGTGTTGTTTTGCTCAAGGTAAAAGTATTAAAATTTTTAATTAAAATCAGTTCTTTCAGAAGCCCTAATTCCCTCATGTTGTGAGAGGAGAGACTTGCAATTTGCTGGCAGGTAGTCTTAAGTCAGAAAAGGTGCTGTGAAAATAAGCTCACCTCTATCTAAATATGAAATAGCTGGAGAATCCTAGTTTGAAAGTGCTCAGGAGAAATTTATATAGCACCACAGATTCCATCCATGCTGAACAAGTCTCACCAGGGCTGCAGAAGTTCATCTGTAGCTGTCTCTAGGTTGGACACCAAGGCTAGCAGAAAGTACTGAGCCCTTCTTACCCAACTTAACAACCTGAGGGAAGAACCTAAATTAAAAACAGTTTCCTTCTGTTCTTTCTAGACAGTGGCTCCTCTAAGGCAGAAATTGTCCTCTGGATGAGCATCTTTGTTGCTAGTAATTAGAGAAGACATCTTGGCAGTACAGCCATTTAGCTGAGGAGCCTCAGTTACATGGGAATTTAAGTGGGAGGAATTCAATCACTTCTCCAGCTCACAGTGCTGGTGTTTAGGTATGATAGGAGGTACAAGGGAGGAAAGGAGGAGTAGTGAAGGTGGGGGAAAGCATTAAGGGCATTAGGTTGCAGCAGAGGGCAGGAAGGAGGAAGAATATAGTTTACTTTTTAGTTGTGCTGATTTTTGAGATTTGGGAAATGTTTTTAAAACCCCCGTGGCAGCTGAAAGAGATGATCATTGGTTTGGTTGCAAAAAAGTGCCTGGCTTATTGACCTTGCACAACCTGTTCTTTACCAGTGGTAGAAAGGAAATTGGTGTCTGTACTGTGAATTTTGTTTCACTTACCAACAACCTTGAAGCCTTTGTCAGTGTTAACTGACAGCGCCTGACTATGGTTCTGTGAGAGCTTTAGCAGTGACAGGTTATTTGTAGAATATAGGAGATCATGTAACCTGTTCCTCTGATGACTTTTTGGGACTTGAGTTCCATGGATGTCTTACTAGTCTTTGCTGTATTTAAGGTCTCTGAATCTTTATGGACGGAATTATTTTGTACATGCTGAGACTGATTTTATATTTTTCTAGTGAATGACGCTTTATCACCAGCAGATGGTGATAAAATACCAGGGTTTGGCATTGAAAAACCACTGTTCACGTCAGAAGTTGAGACTGGCTCTGGTGAAAAACTGCTCTGTTCAGTTTAAACCCTAATTGAGATGAAACAGTTCATAAATATATTAATGATATGTCATTAACTAGAAGGCAGTGAGCTGTACTTTCAGGATCAAAACTAGTAATGGAACAGATAATCCAAATAATCCCAAGGACCATCAGTCCCCCATGCCACACACACAGATGCATGTCCCCACATCTGCTCCAAGACTTACATGTCCCCACATCTCCTGCTCCGAGACTTGGGGTACAAGCAAACCAACCTTTTTTTTTGGTATGCTATCCCAGTGCTTAGCTTTCTATCTGCATTTAGAATTTAAACTTCTCAGCAAAATAATTTTTTGTGGATCACTATGTAAGGATTTTTAAAAAGACATTCCTATTTGGTTATGTAAAATACTTCTAAGTTGCTCAACCTCATTAGAGACCTACCCTGTTTGAATGTCTCTCCAGGCATGTCTTAAACACTTCTAACGGACAAGTCTGGCTTCCCTAAAGTTATCAGTTTAATTCTGTTTCATCTAAAGTTGATCTACCTCCTTCCTGTATGCATGAATAAAAAGAAAATAGCATACAACGACTTAAGGAAAAAGTTTCAATTGATTTATAGCATAAGCAAGAGACTTATTTTCTGGAATTTTTTGATGAATGTTAACAAAAGGTATTGTCCAAACATAGCTTTCTAGGTCCAGCTGTGCTAGCTCTGTAGGTTTGTGTCTTCTGCTTAACTGTAAATGTTCATCATTCCTCCTGTGAAAGTGTTTTGCTTCTTCAGGTTGCTAGCTAAGTGTTCCCCAAACTGTTTTAGGCATAATAATCCGGATTAGTTTAAATAGATTTAATATTATATCTGCTCACTGGGCATATTGTGACTGAAACATGTAAGTGGGTAAAAGCAGCACAGGACAATGTGACAGTCTGGCTTCAGGTGGTGGTGCCCTGTCACTTGTTGATCTACAGCGCATATGCTGGCTCCTCACCCTTAGTTCTTGCTTGATCTCTCCTGTCATCTACAGCTCATTAACCACAGTTTCTCAGCTTTTCATGACGGCCAATCCATGATGTTCCCCTTATAGGAGTATTCACAAGAGCCAGCAGATCTTAGGTGCCTGAGAGCCTCTGATACATCAAAGATGGGCAAGGCATGGCTCACTCTCAGTGAAAAAAACCTGCTCCTCTAGGAGCAGGGGCTTTCTGCCTTGTGTGCCGTTGTTATTCTATGGGCAAAATTGTCCTGTTTTTCTTAAAATCTGAAAGAAATGAATAGGAAATTCTACAGCACAATGACTGAATTCACTGCAGGTGTTGGGAGAAGGTGAGAGGAATATGCAGCTCCTTGAAGGTGAGGTGTGAACTGGTCTTGAGGCTTGTTCACAGGACTGCGGGTGGTGGACTTTGCCTGTCTTGGTTTGTTACAACTTGATATTGAGACATCATAGCTGACCATTTCTGAACTCATTCTGTCCCAGGTGAGAAGGTAACCTCCTTGTGTTTCACTTTACAGCATGTAGTCAGTAGACCATGCCAGTTACATGTCTCAAGTAACACATACCAACTTGCTGGCTTGCTGTGTATGGAATGGACTAACCTTTGTCATTGTGCTGTTAATAGTTATTTGCACAGGTTGTTAACTCCTGCTCTTAGAAGCTATAGTAACTTTTCATCATACCTGACTATATTTTGCAGGAGAACCTCTCTGCATGGTTATTTGAGTCCTCATCATGCTTTGGGTCCCCAGCTTTTCTGACATTCCTCCCATTACAGTTTTTCCAGTCTTCACTCATGAGTGCAGACAGCTGCTGTCGTGGTGGGACAAACCTCGATGTCCAGAAGGTCCTATTACATTTCAAAACTGTCCAAGTGCTTTTGTTCAGTTTCATCTCACTAGATACAACAGGGGTGAGATTAGTGTCATTTTAAGACAAGGTGCACTTGGATTCAGGATCTGTGCTTGCTGTTTGCATGGGCTGGAATACTTCCACAAAGGACAGGTATAACTAAAAGCTACACCTACTCTCATTATCATGCTAATAAATCAGCTTTATACAATATAGGTACTCTTATCTTTGCAAGCAGAAATGTGGCATAAGGGGTGTGTTTTATTCACCCTGAAGGAACTTTTTTTCAGAAGAAAACTTGCTTTTTAAGTTGGTTACTTAAGACCTACCAGTGAAAATACAGAATATAACCCTATAGCCCTTCTTTGTGAAAGCAGTCTAATGAATCCCATCAGGGTTACAGGATTTTCATGTTTAAAGACTTGATCCACAGTAACTAGTAATCTCTGCCTATCTGCTAATTAAAAATATGTATTAGAAATGTTGTTCACCTTGGCTTCCAGGATTTGGAAAATCATACTGAGATACATGATCAATCCTGAGCCACCTTGAAATTCTTCAATTCCTGGTAAGTTCAAAGGCTGTTATGGTACCCAGCAACCCTCGGATGGAAGTCTGGAAAAACACTGAGGAAAAAAGAAATGGTTTTTCCTTTGTAAAACCTTATCTGTATTTCAGACAAGCCAAGCTGGACAGACTAATACTTCCTACACAGTGATGGAGAAAGGGCATAGTGCTGAAGGATGGGTAGGAAATATGACACATCTGTAGGCATTGTCTTCAATGAAATGTAGTAGTTTCTATCAGGGGAGGTTATTCTCCATGTTTTCCCAAACTTCCTTCTGAAAACTAGTGCTTGTGCTTCTGGGGAGCTTTGTAAATTAAAAATCTGCACGGTGCTCATTAAACAGTTTGGCTGGTATTTGAGTGCTGGACACAGAAAGAAGAAGTATGAGTTCAGAATTGCTTTCAGTTGTGCAGCCAAATTGTGCATCCCTCCCATTAAGACACTTTGATGACTTTCTAGTTATTCTTTTCTTGTATTCCAGCCAATCCTGCTGAGCAGTCCCTCAGAGCTCAGTATAACTTAGCTCTGTTTTAAACTGTGGGTCTGTACTTCAAATATAACCAATGTTATTTAAGAATTTGCATGCATCAGTTCACTGGAAGAGATGGACAGTCTCACCCAGCCAGCATTTATAAGCTCCCTTGGGAAGAAGTGATGCTTTTTCTCCCTCATCTGACAAATCCCTGTCCTGTCAAAGATGCTGTAATTGATCTTTGTCATTAAATTCAATAATGTCCAAATTTACAGATTTACCTTGTTTCAGGCTAATGCAGATAAATGAGGTTCATGGTAAAATATTGACTTTTACTTGGCACCTATGCACCTCAGCACTTTATGGGTTTGATTAACACACAAGCAAGGCTGTAAAATCAAATAAATGAATGCAAGGAGTAATGTTTTATTCTCTTTAAATGATATATGAGATGTAGCTATTTATAGGAAGGAGTTGGGAGAGAAATGTAAAGCTAAGCCAATTCTAGGAATGCTGATATAGGAGATTAAGTGAAAAATTGATATTCGTATGAGGAAACTTCTGTAGGGAAAGTCAGAACACCATGTAGTGGTGTAGAGCTCATTTGTTTGTGCCTTGATCATGGTCTCTACCCAATGCAGCCAAACATTACATAAGAAGCATTTTTTAAAAAATAAGACACATGTTTTTAATGCTCAGTTACTGGAATTCCTTGCTAGGGACTATGATAGATCATTTATATGGAAGTCTTTAAAGCAAGATTTTATACTCTCTGCAGGCAATGCTGCTGCTGAGCTGTGAATGCTGGACTTACTAAAGAAACTTTTCCAGCAGATGATCATTATTCAGGCATCCAGACTGGATGGTTATGCTGGTCTCTGTGTGGATGTGACACACTCAAATTAGAAAAGGCTTATTATGCAAATGCTATGATGAGTTCAAGCTACTAAGAATCAACAGATATTTTAATAATTTAAGAGAGAATGTCCTCAGATAGATGATTCCCTTGAAAAAGTGTTTATCCACTGCAAGGGAAGCTGCTCAGATCTCACTGAACCCACAGCCAGGGGCGTTTTCAAACTATCTCACTTGAGCATAGCAAAAATACTGGCTCATTTCAGACTTATTCCCTCACTATGCAAAATACAAATAGGCAGATCCTTAAAGGATGCAAGTTGTGAAAGCTGTGTCAAGGGAAAATCTTTAACAGATGAAAAGGTTGCTTCATCTCTGAGAATGCTGCTTTTGAACCATCTTTCTCTATGAATGAAGAGGACATACAGAAATGTGAAAAGTGTGACCAATGTAAACACAGACCATTTGTCTGCTTTTCTTGCTGTCAGAATCACTGTGGATTTAGACAGGAACCACAGAACCTCATTCAGCTTTCATTTGAAGAGGGGAGGGTTTTTAGCACAGATGCATTGGAAAATGGCTGAATGGGGAGCATGAGCAGTATTCCTGCTAGAGCAATCTGGAACTAGATCACTATGGGGTACTCTGATTTCAGAATGAAAGTTGTTTCATTGCAGATACTTAGCTTGCTCCCAGGACAGAATCAGTTTTCAGGAATAGGAACTTTTATTTCAGAATAGGGAGTCCACAAGGGAAGATACTGCAGAAGAGCAGTCATCCACCTGTGTTTTGGCTGGCCTATATTTACACAACATCAGAAAACTCTGAAACAAAATCCTGTAGTGGCACTGCATCTTTCCACCTTTAGTTATGTGGCTGCCCTGTGCTCCAGAAAAGCTTTCCTGGAGCATTTTCTCATACTGCCAATCTGAAATAAGGAGTCCCTAGTTAAAATTCCTCTCAGACATTAAACTATAGGAAAAAGAGGAAAAGCATTCAGAAGCACTAGGTCTCCTCCAGAACCCATTTTTCAGATGAGTAGGTCTCTAATGTCTTTGCCATAGTGTTGCTTCTGAGGATTTTGCTGCCTGTTGGATTTCCCAGCTGTTACAAAAGGGAAGTGACTTTGCTTCAACAGGGAAGTTAGGATATCTTGAAGTGTCACAGGAGTCAGCATCATTTTCTCTTCTGAAGTTAGGAATGAGATAGCATTACCCAAATGGATCCTGGGAGGTATGAATACATTACCAGGTCTCTCAGAGACATCTGTGAATCCCAGAACAAATGCAAGGGATCCATCCTATCAAATGTAGACATCTGCTGAGTCACTGGATTCAGTACTCTGGACAGCCTTTACAGCTAATGGAAGGAAATGTGTGCTTTCATCTGAGCTATTCCAGGTATTTGCCACAGGATGCAATACCCCACAAAAATGAAGTGCCCATTTCTTTCCACCTGTTACAAAGCTAAGCTCAGTTATAGAGATCTAAACTGTAGAGATAAACAGTTAAGTGAATTAGGCTGAAACCCTGTTGTCTTTTAATATATTTTATATAACAGATCTGTGTCTTTTAACTGTAATCCTCAAAGAGAGATAAAAGTGTGTAAATACCAGTCCTGTGCTCTCTTAAAGAAATGGGCTTCAGATCTGGACATTGAGAGTCTCTGAGAAAGATTATTTCCTCATCAATCGTGAAAAATATTTAACAAATCCAGAGAAGTTTTGGAAATTTATCTCTGGGAAAAAAAAAAAAAAAAGAAAGCCTGACAGTCCTTCACACAGTTTCTTTGTTTCAAGGTCATAATGAATTAATTTTGGAGAACCATGGAATCAGTTGTGTATGTCCAATAAATTATGGAAGGTAATTAAGCTATTCATTTTGTCTTTGGTGCTTCACTTTAGTGTCCTTGTGGATCTAAGACACTGGGTGCTTTTTTTGCAATAAAAAACTTGGATAGACTCTTTAGTTTGATAAAGGTATTGGTGGAATGCTGTCATGTGATTTTCCTCTGTGAAGAGTTACTGTAATTAGTTCTGTGAACAGATAAATCTGAGTTGTTAACTTTTTTTACAAATGGAAAAGCAAATCACAAAAGGATTTCCATTGGCAGCAGTGAGTTTTGTATCAGGCTGCAAATGTTTCACTCAAGATTTCATAAAGTTTGTGGCACATTTGGGAAAAGAATGCAAAAAATCTAAACCTCACTGAGTGCATACAGACGGTAACACAGATCATGAGGATGAATTAAGATGGCAGATTGCACTCAGGCTTGTGTAGGCCTTGCCTTCTAGTTTAGGTCACCAGTGTTCACTATACAGGTATACTAAGGGCTAAAAATGTTGAGACATGCATTCATTTCAACTGGTGCACTTTTGCTTGTGTCCCTGGCTGTAGTAACACCCACAAACACTATTGCAACCCAGTGGGAATGAACCTGGCAGTCTTCTCACCTTCTGGGTTCCCAGTGTCTGCCTGTTGCAGTCAGTGGTTTTCTGAATGCCTTGGGTGCCAATCCACTGCAACTGCAAAAGGATTTGACATCTAGGGACTGTTCTGCAGGGCATTTGTAGTGTGCAAAAAAGTGATAAGGGTGATGTAAGCAGAAGGAGACACTAATATAGAAATGATGCTGGCAGAGGCCATGTGGATGTTTGGACTCATGGGAGTTGCCTTCCTGGTCTGCTGGAGACAGGCTGTGTCCTGAGGTGCAGTTGGCAGTGAGTGCCTGGTTGGGAACAACACACAAATGCACATGCAAACACACGCTCATGGTGCAAGCATTCCATCTGTTTGGTAGCTGTCCCTCAGACCCTGACTTCCTCCAGTTGCTGGAATCCAGAGCCCCTCAAACTTGTTGCTGGAAGACATCAGCCAGTAAAATTTGGGCCAGTAAAATTGAAGTTCACCAGTGGATCATGCACACAGAAGGAACAGGCAGCATGTTCACACAGCTTGTGTGACATTGCAGTGGTCAAGTATGGGGATTGGATGAAAATACTGACCAGCAACTTGCAGGTCACCTTTTCTCCTCTCTTTCCTCTGTACACAATTGCTCCTCCCAGATCCAGCTGGTCCTCTTCTTTTCCCCACCTTCGATCTTTCCTCTAAACACCCCATAGTATGTTTTGTATCTTTCCACAGTTCATTTTAAATGTCCTATAATAAATTTTACACGGTCTTCAAACATTCTCTGGTGTATTCCCATGTCTCCCATAATAAGTCTTACAAAGCTTAAGGCAACAACTCCTTTCAGTTTGTTCAGTTTTTCAGAGAGAGAGTTTTCTTTGGCTGACACATCTTGGAGGGTTTTACATTCAGGTACAGCCAGATTTGTCCAAATGCAGGTGTAGTCTTTCTGGAAATCTTTTTCTCCAGTCCTTTCAGCTCCTTTCTGCAGTTGATGTCTGAAGTTGAGCAGGCCTAAACAGTACTATTCACCTTCTCCACATGATTTTTCTTTTCATAGACCATTATTATCATGTCATTCATTTGGCTTTTTTTTACAAGAAGTCCTAGTCTATTCAATTTCTCTGTGTACAGAAACTATTCTACGTCTTTCTCATTGTCACTGTGCATTCCCTTGTTTGTCTCTCATCTAGCTGAGACCCAATGAAGGCACAGTACTGGCTGTGGAGTTTATATTATACTGTTCAAATAAAGGAAAGCCAAAGGGCCTTATGCTTCCCAGGAATGGGCTTCTTCTGCCCTAGTTTGGTCTGAAAGTTCACTTTAAACTAAAATAAAAATAAGGACAAAAGACCAAAGTGAATAACATCATCTTCATCATGACCCCATTAAGGTTAATAAAATGTTAAAATGAGGCAGTGCTCACCCACTGTTTTATCTTTACTTCATTGCTTTTTCCTACTAGCAGTGCATCAATAACTTGCAGTATATTCTAAGTGATTGAATAAAAAGTTATATTTAATTGGGAAATCAATGAGCAGGAATAGGGCACTGAGGTCATATAGATTGGATCATCCTGACCAATCTAACTCACTTGGCCTTTGCGCTGGTCTTTCATCATTATATTTCACTTGCCAATTCCTCAACAGTCTTAATTATGGGCACAGCAATTTGTCTTCAAATATCACACTACAGTGAAATCTATGCATCAATAAATACAGCTCAAAAGCGGTTTTCCACACTGCTGGAGACTTAATTTTTTCTATGGTTAAAGCAAATGCTGTAATTCTTTACATTTGTGGTGCTTTTCAATGTCTTCAAGTGACTGGAAACCATTCAGGATGGCTAAATTAAAAGCAAAACATGTATTTAAATGTGAAGATTGGTTCTGAGTAATTTTGGCAGTAATTTTTTTCAGTACTTTATCTGTACTGAACATTCTTCCCTGTGCTGCAGTTGGAGCACGGCTGCATAATAGCAGAGGACACTTTAGAAAGAATAGCTGGTGTCATTGGAAGGATCTGCTGGCTGTTCAGTTTCTGACTGCCTCTTTTAAACCCCAGCTATATGCAGGGGAAGTGGTGAATACCTAATTTACAAATTTTGCCCAGTGTAGGGAAACCAGCTTTTTCTTCTCAGTAAAGTGCGATTTTAGTGCTGTCCTTGTGTCTGCCCTCTGCAAAGCAAGAATGTGGGAATGCCACTTGGAAATGTGGCACACACAGGGTACAAGTGAGGCTTAAAAAGTCACTGTGTGAGCAAGAGTAATGGAGAAGTCCACAACTGTGAAATATATTGGCTGGGATGGGTGGGATCCTTGCAGGATTTCATTGGGTTGCTGCAGCCAACCCTACAGGTGATACGAAACGTCTGTGTTTTTATTGTGCTGTTCTCTTTGCATACAATATCTCTTTTGCTCCCTGATTCCTAAACCAGCATTGGTTTTTGCAGTGGCAGCTTGCCTGATTTCTGAATGGCTGTCAATATTTTTTTGCCTTGGTAATAGGTAGCCTAAGTTCTCCTAGAAAAGATTCTGGCATCTCTTCTGCCTGATGTTGTCTTACCAAGGGTGGATGGGACAGAGCCAGACCTGGGGCCACTTGTACAGTGTTTCAAGTATGCTCTGGGTGCTGGCATCTCCTGAGTTTCTCTACCAGGAACACCTGCTCAATTGCTCGAGAAAAGGCATTTCATGGGAAGCAGTGTGCATTGGCGATAAATTGAAACTGGAGCCCATGAGATGTTCCAGTCCACATTGTACTGTGGATGCAGATAAGGAATCAGTTTTGGGGCTAACTGAACTCAGCAGTGTGCTCAAGGGTGAAGAACAAAATCTGGGCATTCTTGTTACCTCAACTCCTTGCCTGCAGACAAAGATGGTAATGATCCCTTCTCTGATGGTTTAAAGCTGCCATTTCAGAAACAGACAAGGAAATACTGTTTAGAATTCTTGGTTTCTGACCTACTGTCTTGGGGTGACTTCATGATGTATCCCATATCTCCTACTCTATGCCCAGAAAATGAATCTTGTACCTTTCCATGCCTTTAAACTGAGCCCGAGAAGGGAGAGAAACTAAAAAAAATGTCCAGAAGAACTTTTTCAAAGCAGTTCTGTGTTTCAAAGTCACTACTCCTCTTTGTTGTTCTGCTGTGGGGAGTATTGGCTGCTGCTGCTGCTGCTGCTGCTGCAAGGGGGAGAGGAAGCACCCATCCTTGCTTTCCAGCCAGCTCTCAGCTCTGTTTCTTTGGAGAGAAACGGAGAGTTAAACTCCTGTGTTTTTCTNATTCCTCCGAAGAAATATTTATTTCCCCAAACCTGGTAAAAGAGAGATTTTTTTTCTGAATTTGTCTCAAACCAGGACACCTACTCAACAGTATTTTCAGCAGTAGATTCTTAATTGTCTGTGAGTAACTAAATACATATTAGTCCCATTCTGTGCTACTTTCCAATATCTGTTTGGCATTTACATGAGCCAAAGTCAAATCCTAGGTCTTAACAGAATTGAAAAAAACATTCCTTAGAAAGCAGAACATGTTGTTTTGCTTTTTCTTTCTCTAAAACTTCAGTCATGCAGCTGAGGAACCTCTCCTGACCAAAAGGTTTGTGGAAACAGGTCAGTGGTTGTGAAAGGTTTCAATTTTGATGCTTCATCTTTTTCTGACAAAACCACTCTTTTGAGGCATTTCTGACAAGCTGTAAATTGTATCTCTGAAATGTCTGGAGAAGTGTGTTATCTTCTGAGGATTATTTTCTGTGCAAGATGTGGCATGATCTGAGCTGGTGCTACGAGGGCATCTGGAGTACCTGATTCTGAAAAACACATGTAGAAAAAATCCTTCTTAAAAATATTTTTTCAAATAAAGATGCTATTTAATGTCCAAGATATAGTCTCTGAGCCAAGCAGAGCAGAACTATTGAATAACTGTGCCATTGGATGCATAAATATCCAGAAGACAAATCAATTATATCTACTTTAGACATAATGGAAATAAAGCTACTATAATTGAACATTATCACAGGTTTTGATGTTCTTGGCTTGGAGAGTAAATATCTCACCTTCTACCTGGAAGATTATCTTGGAAACCTATAATCCCACACAGGGGTACTGACAAGACATACACTTTAGGAAAACCACAGCACAGTCTCTGTGCCTCAGAATGTCTCAGTCCCCAAAATCTGTTATAAAAATTGACAGCCTCAGGAGAGGTTTGGACTTCTGCCTTGGCTGTGTATTTCAACTTTGGAAAGACTTTTCCTGGAATTTTCATACATAGAACTGATGTGTTTGATTTACTTCAGATTATGCTCATGTCTATCTCTGAAAAAATTTTAAACCTAACTTTTTGCTACAGGGGCACTGATATTGTTGAATTTCATCCCTACCATATTTGCAGTGCTTTATCAAGGATGTCAAGACCAGTACCTGCATTCTCATGGATAGGTTTGAAAGCTCTGAGGGTTAAGTGTTGCCTCCAAAAACACCTCAAAGTAAAGCAGTCTATCTCCAAATAGATGCATATTATTTATTCACCATACTTCCCATGAGAAATGGTGGAGTCCACACAAAATTAGGCAGCTGGTCAGAACATGCAGGAATAATCATAGAATCACAGAATGGTTTGGGTTGGAAGGGACCTTAAAGACCATGTAGTTCCCACCCACCCTGCCATAGGCAAGGACGCCTTCCACTAGACCAGCTTGCTCAAAGCCACACCCAACCTGGCCTAGATGTACATAATGGTAAATATTGACTTTTAGCTAGAATTTCAGGTGCCTTCCAAAGTTGTTCAGTTTTTTCCATTTCCTGAGTATTTATGCCAGTGGTTCCCAACTTTACTGTCCAAAAGGCAACAGTGCTGAGAGCAACACACTGTGTGCAGTCTCCCATTTTTAGCTCTGTATTCCTGGGGACCTGAAGAAGTAGGAGATACCACAGCTACTGAAGGATCTTGTGGTGAGATTAATGTCTCCAATTCCAGGGATGGGGATTGCTTTCTACTTGAGTAATGAATTTGTTTGTGCCTTGTTTAAGGATGGAGAGATTGGGGTTAAATGAAAAACCTATTGCCTCTATACAGTGATAATGCTAAAAAGAAAATGCAAAGCATTTGTTTTGGGCCTGTGTCCTCATCTCAAGTCCTCGTCTCAACATTCAGAGCTCTGGCTGATACACAAAAGAAAACAGGTACTTCCTTTGTCTTTAAACCCCTGTAGTTGGTCCCCCCTGCCTCTGCACCTAGAAAGTACTTATTGAAATGATACATCAGCAGATACTTGCCTTGGTGTTCTCTGGAAGAGGAAAACATGCATACCCCATTTTTCTTCTGGGTTTGGTTACAGGATCTTGTGTTCTCTGATGTTTTTAATGAAGCTTTTCAAAGCAGCCAGGTTTGTAGGCTTTGTGCAGCTATTGGAGCTATTATCTAGCTTGTTTTGTTTTGCCGATGGGGATTTGGCTGGATTATATCCCCTCATCACATAAACCTTAACTGTACATTTTCTATGCATGACTGATATGGTGATATATCATCCTACAAAAGCTGGAAAAGAGTGCTTTGTGACTTTGCCCTGAGCAAATTGACCTTCCTAAAAATGAAGCTTTGCCTCTGTGAATGCTGCCTGAGTGTTTCCTTTGTAAGACAATACTTTTCAAAAGTTACAAGCTCTATAGTTGTGTATTGCAACATTTTCCCTCTACAAAGAATACGATCTCCTTGAGGAAATAACAATGGTTAAGTGTTCATTTATTTTACAGACTGTAGATTTGATTATTCTCCAGTCAATTCAGTGTTTTTCTTGACGACATCTCTGCTAGTTACAGACAGTGAAACAGAGCAAAATTGTGAAAGATATCACTGTATACAGCTAATGGAGAAATGATTTAAGAAAGAGGTCATCTTTGTATGCAGACATTGTATCCAAATGTAGTAGGGATTGTACAGATTTATATGGGCTTCTGCATTTAATTAAAGATACTGCTAAAGTGTGATGATGTGCATGCATGCAAATGAACTGAAGTCATGGGGATTTTTGCTTTTTCCAGGGCAAAGATTAAGTAGGGCTACTGCTTTACCAGGACAGTGCTTGAGACCTTTCTGAAGTTCTGGTACAATTCCATTATATGCATCTTGTCCACCTGTAGTCAATGGCAGTACTCATGCAATAGGTCGAGTGATGTCAATAATGTATATATTTTCCACCACTATACAGTAAAGGAGAAATTAGAGTAGCAGAAAACAGCTATGGCAGCACAGAGAGAAAAGAGTCTTTAAATATGATTAAATGGATTATGGGTTAATTCTGAGCTTCCTGAGCTGGTGCATGCATAAACACCACTTTTACTTTTAGGGAAGTGCATCCTTTTTGCACAACTGAATGAAATTAGAGTGGCAGATCAAATAATCTGAATCCAAAAGCAGGAAGAAGCAGGAAGAAACAACCTTAAGAAAACAAAATGAATGGAAAATAAAGTCCATTCACAATATGCAAAAGAGAAGATTCTCCATATGGTGGGCTCATACTATGAGAATGCTTATGTTCTGCCTGGAATGGCTATGTGAAAGTAAAAAGGAGTAGCATGACTTTAAATCATCAGGAATCATCAAAGAAAATAATCAGCTGGGAAACTGAGTTGGTGGTGGCAAGTAGTAAAAATCTTTTTTTTGGGAAAAACGTTTAGGAAATAAGATCCTCTCCAGTTACAAAGGAAGTTGTGTAGTTTAATCATCAGCAGATGTTTTCCATAAAATCCCGCTCTCAGTTGTGCACTCAACCATCTGAAACAGTGCCAGACGACTCATATGTCTTGATTACATGGAAATTTTCTATGATTTGCCAAATTCATGCCAAAATATCCACCCTTGTGCCATTTGGAAAACTGGAACTGCAGCAATTGCTGTTAAAAAAGACATGAATGGTGGTAAAGTTTGTGTTCAGTGCCAGTTTCCACCAAGAGGTTTTGAACGGTATTGCTCTTGGTGAAACACTTTCACCAATGCACAATATTTTGCTCATTCTCTGGGTCTCACAGTCCATATTCCTTAATTCAGGGACGTCAAAGGTGAAAATCTTTGGCAAAAGCAGAGAAAGAGAGCTTCCAGAGAAAGAAAGCTACTTATTCTTTTAAAAGTATCAGCTCTTCATCATGTATCAATGGTGGCTGAAGCTAAGGCAAGATCAAGGTTCTCCTGCCTCCCACCTATATTTTACCTCTGTACCAGCTTGTGTGGGTGATATGTTTGGGTGTGACCCGGATGAGCTGGTCAAGAATTTGTACTTGTGCATGTGTATTGCTAACCCTGAAAGGATTTGTCTAGGCACTTTTGTGCCTCGCTGGTTCTTGCAGCATTGAATCTGTTGGATTGTTTTCAGTTTGAGAAAATGGAAATATCGCAGCTGTTTTCTTCTAATATCTCAGATTGTTTTTCTTTGGCCATAGAAATCACTTCTATCTTGGGATTTGTTTTCATACTTTGTATTGTACACTNATGTGTAAAAGAAATAGTTGAAAGGGAGGAAAGCTCAGTCCTCACCATTTCCTTTAGTGGACAGAAAAAGAAAAGCCCGAGCTAACCTCCTGTAATGTTGCAGTACTGGTAGAGGACTGCAAGGAAGTGGTTCCAGTACACTGGCCCACAGTGAGCTTCTGGGAAAATACTGTGGGTTTTCACAGTAATTATTCTAAGAAAGACATAGAAGACCTCTGTAGTTTGTCCTACTTAGACAAGAACCTGCCATCTTCAGGGAGAGGCCTCAGTCTAGATAGAGCTGGATAAATCTCAGCATTATGGTTGACCCTTTTCCAGTTCTGTGACCTCACTCCTGGTCTGTGAGCAATCCGACCTTCTGCACATGGGATTGCAGAGTGGAGAGAGGCCACAGAGGTCTCAAATGATGGTCACAGTCCTGGGGGTCATGCTCTGTCCATAGCCAGAAAAAACAGTGGTAACCATGAATCACAGTCAAGCTTGACCAGGCAGTTCACAGGTTTTCCCTAAAATGGCTAAGACAGCATCCAGAAAAAGACCAAGTACTGAAGAAAAATTAGGCTTCAGAGCTGTTTGACTTTAAGTTGCATTACAGGATAAAACTATGTCCTGGAAGAAACTTGGAGGCAGTTAGGATATATCCCGAGCTTGGAAAACAGTTGGCTTAAAGGCGAGAAATTAGGAAGAAAAGACAGGGAATAATATCTGAGGAAAATAAACCTCTCCTCAATTCCATGTGAAGGCTTCGTGAGGCATTGGCTTTGGGTTAAATTTACAGGCCTTTTTTCTCCTGCAAAGGTGATCTCTCCCCTGTGAAGCAATTAGCTATTAAGAATTAGTTTCGTATTCATCCTCCTGCTTCCTGCCGCACACTTGTGTTCATTGCAGAAGGCAAGTTAAGCCCCTTCTGGAGAGTGGCCTATATAATTTTATAGTCATCTGCTAAAAGACCATAACTCGGTGTAATTTGTATTGCAAAGCTCACCTAGCATGTAGCAGTGGGTACGCTTGCAAAGCTGTCTGTAAGAGAGCTGCCGAGGTGGTTGTTCAGCAGTATTAGCTGAACCCATGCTTTTGGGAGGTGGCCTGGTGTGGCTGTGTTGTGTTCAGAGAGTAGGGATACTCAAAAGATGTCTTCAGAGGCAGATTTTTCACTGAGGTGTTCTTGCACCACACTTTCATGTGTGCATCTGGCTGCACCAGTTGCTCTCAGAGAACAGAGAATGAAAGGAATGCTGACTTGTATATTCCAGATGAACTGGTTTCTGGAAGTTAGATTTTGGTCCCAAAGACAAAACTGTCTGCTGTATTTTATATATTTGAAGGATAGTATGCTTTATTTTCTTTAGCAGCAAGCTATTGCTGCAATGTCTTCAGATCCTTTTTGACTTTTCATGCATGTTCTTTCTTATTTGTTCCAGTTAGCAGTAAGTCTCCCAGATAAGAAGCACTGCCATTTCACTCCCAGCAGACCAGGCTTTTCTGCTCTGAAACACTGGAGCTTATTAACTTGGAAGAGACATAAGCTAACATTCATTCTAGCACATCTCATATTACTTGGCTGGTACTTCTTTAATAGAAAATGAACCGCGTGTTCCATCCTCATATTTTTCTGAGCCCCAGTAAGTCCTTATTTCTTTCTGTTTATTAATTGTATTTAGCTAATAGACACTGATATTAATTGTATTGAAAAAGGAAAGTGCTTTATGTGACAACACGGCTGCACATGCACTTTCCAGATATTGCAGAGGAACAGTTCCCTTGACAGACATAATCTCTAATTCTGTGAAATCTATAATTTTAAAGAGGATCTCTTGTATGGTTCTCCCAAAGAACTTAGGAGATTCATCTCTACTCAGTAGGTATCTACACCCAAGCTAATCACCTGGCTTGCCCTTATGGTTACTGAAAGGCTCGTGTAGCCCACGCTTCTCATGAACAAACATGGACTCTGCTTAGGCTGGAATTAATTCCCCTCTGATTATCAAAAGAGTCTGCAATGTGCCTGCACTGTAATGTTTGTGTTTGATCAGGTAAATCTTTCCTTAGTTTCTTGCTAGCTTGCTTAGAATTGAAAAATGTTACGGAATGAATGCTGTCTCTGATGGGACAGCATGTCTGTACCTCCTGGTTGCTGAGTCCAGAATGGGTTTAGAAATGGATGAGTTACCATCCTGCTTTGTCTTCAGGCTAAATATCCCTCAACTCTTTTTCTCTCTTCTCAAACTTGTGTTCTATTTATTGCTACTCTCTGCACACTCTTCAAAGGTCCAATGAAGTGCAGGGTGAAAACTGGAGAGAACAGACCAGCTGAAGCTATTGCCATGGGATATGTTTTCAGGGAGTGTTTTCCTGCTTGTGTCTCCTGCTTCTCTTCCTCTTGCTCATGTCTGGTTTATTTTCAAACTCTGATTCACTACAATGTATAGATTATTTTTCCAAAAGCACACTGTGAGTGGTGGCTGCCCTTTTGTGAGTGCTGTTGATTATTCCTTCCCAAGTGCCATATCTCACCCTGCCAACAGCCAAATTTCCCCCCTCCCGCTCCCAGCACACTTCTTCAATTTTCAAGGTGATTTTTAATACTAATCCTGTTGTCCAGTGGACTAGCAGTTCCTTCCAGAAGAGTGTCACAGTATCATTACACACTACCATCCTTCATCCAGGTCTTAGCAGTGTGAGTCCTACGAGACCTAAAGGGCCAACCTTTGCTGAACAACATGGAATATGTCCTACTTACTGTCCACAAGCCATTTTTTTGCTCATAGTGAGAATCTTCATTGTCCAGAGGCTGAAAATCCAGATGTGATGGGGATGGCAGCTGTGGGGGCAGGGGGAGGCCAACATCCAAAATCAGTTTTATCGTCCTGGGATGTAGTTGCTGCACTGGAACCAAGACCTTGCTGTGCCTGTAGAGACCTGGAAATAGTCTTTCCTGTACAACTCTGGTGCCAAGTGCAGTCAGATGTTGGTCATGGAATTTAATTTTGCACAGAGAAGTTCTTGAAACAAGATATGAAAATGAGAGTCATTAAATGTTAAAGCCCCAACTGGTTGTTCCAGATCTGATCTTGGGTACAAGCACAATTAATAATTTTCATGTTAAATATTTCTATTCTACTGCAGTCTGGGAAAAGTCAACTTATAACATGTTTCTAAATTACCATATTTTGACATAGATCCATCTTTTAACAGAAAATATATATAAAATAATCTGTCAAGTAGAAAATATCATACCATGCATAGGGCAAAGGAGGACTCAGAAAATGAGGTCTTCAGGAACACCCTACACCCTAGTCTGGAATATGCTAACTTGAACCAACATGTGATTTCTTTCTACACAGAATATTTGCTGCAAATATATTTATTTCTAAATAACTTGTGTTGTTTTGTTGTGAATTTTTGAGCAGATAGGCTACTAATTCAATTTTCTGTAAATCTTTTAGAATACTTTAATGACAAAAAATGTCCTTGCTTGACTGAATTAGTTTAATTAAAAATAGTGTAAATTGCCAATTCTAATAATACTTTAAATCAGCAAGTGGACAGCCTTGATTTAAATAATCTATTATAACTTTGTTTTCAATTTATGATCATAATTATTTTACCAAAGATAGCTTAGTCCCTTACTGGCAAAGAACCATTAAAACTTCTTGATTTGGGAAAGAATATGTTTCTAAAATAAATTTGGCATTTTTCTGCTAACCAAGACAACATTTATATAAACCATGTGTGTTTGGATACAAAGACATACAGCTATACCTATAAAGATATATATAGGGTTTGGTATGTGTCAGTAAGTAGTAACTTAGCTTAACATATTCTTATTCTGATCTTTATGTCTCACATTTTCACTATGTAAGATGATGAATGATACATTTCCTTTCTAGTAGATGATTAATGTTTTATGTGCAATTTGTGTCAAATTACATTTAAATGGCAATAAATTCAATTAAATGCACAGAAACATTTAAACGATTAAATTCATATAGCTACCTTGAGTGTGGTGCATATATGAGAGAAAAATAGGTAATGAAAATGTTTCATATTCAAAACATTATTTAATAAACACTTGAAATATTACAATTAATTAGTTAGCAAACCTTGCTATTTCTTGTTATCATGCCCTTTAAGATCTTAAAATGACTAGGTCTCATCTGCTCTGAGTATATAATTTTCCTGAACCAGAAGAAGAGAAGGCATGCTACTTTTTCAAAGAAACAATTCTTGAACTAGTAGTTGATTAAATGATTTTTTTTCCTTTGGAAAATTAATATTTGAACCTGGAAAAGAGAGTTGTAGAGAACTATAAGGTCATCTGTGAGCTTCCTTTTCTCCAGACGGAACCCCCCAGCTCACTCAGATGCTCCTCAGCAGGCTTGTGCTCCAGAGCCTTCCCCAGCTCCATTGCCCTTCTCTGGAGACACCCCAGCCCCTCAGTGTCCTTCTTGTAGTGAGGGGCCCAGAATTGAACACAGGATTTGAGGTGTGGCCTCGCCAGTACTGGGTACATTTAATTTCAATGAATATAATTATATTGGTTTAGACTTCAGTACATATAGTCATAATTTCAGACAGCTTATTTTAAGGCAAAGCACATGTCTCTGAAGAAAATCTAATTTAAATAATAACCACATTTTGTCTTCTTTATTAACACACAGACTTAAAGCAATTGAAAACAACAATTAAAATGAAAAGCAGTAATTTAATTGAAGCAGAGCAGATTCACAGGTCATCAATTAAAGAAGATATATGAAGGAAACCAAAACATTGCTGAGGCACTGGACATCAAATGTTCCAGGTTCGACTACTTAATGCAGGACCACCTGACATGTATTTAAATCTGAAAATAACTATGGTAGATGAGTAATTTTTCTTTAGTCTTGCTACAGACTTGCTACAGAGGGAGGTTTGCTTTAGTCTTGCTACAGAGGGGGGTTTTTGGTCTGTTTTAGTTGGTGTGAATGCAGCTTTCCTGGGCAGCTTGGGGTGTGGAGGGGTGTGGGAAGGGAGCACACAGACCTGCCTCCAGCCTGCAGGTCTGGGCTCTGCCCTGCCTGTACCTGTCCAACTGGAATGCCAAGCCTAATGCAAACAAGCATGGGTTCACCAGCTGGGTGATGAGTTTGAAATGACAAAGACTACAATGAACGTAAGATTTTTGAATAGGAGCTGGTGTGTCCAGCTTGGTTTGGAGTACAACAGCAGCCAGGGAAATGGCTGCAAAATTCAAAGCAGGTCGACTTCCTACTCTGTTACTCAGGTTTGCAGTGACATGGTCCTCCCAGAGCTCTGCACTTACTTCACCTTTGCTTCAGCCATATTACTATTTAATATTCATCTGTCCCTTGTTTTTAAGCTCCCTGGTTTAGCCTAAGAGGAGACAGATTGCTTGGGTCCCACTGTCCTGGTGAGGAGGCAGTGGGTGCCTGTCTGTGCAAAAGCTGCACACACAGAAAGTCCACACTGTAAAGCAGAAGTTCAAGGAAACCCAGCACTTCTTACAACCTTGGCTTCAGATGTAAATTCAAGTGGGATTTTGCTTGCGGCATTTTAAAGTCCTGGTGGATGTATGGGGCAGAGAGCAGCATGGAATAGGTGTTGCCTGCTGCATAAATGTTCCTCTTCTTCATGTAAATATGGTGTGATGAAGTGGCAGGCATTTGCAGACATTTGCAGGTCACATCTGAATTCACTCTGGTGCTGAGGTAGGGGTCTTGGAGCAGATCATCACCAAGACATTTTGCAATGTACTCAACATATTTCATGTAGATAACAGCCTTTCAGTGAGCTGTTAATCTTCCTTTGAGTAGGTTCTGGGGATGCTGATGTTTTCTTTGGCACCCCTCTAAAAAATAGATCTTTTTCTTGAAGGAATCAGGATTCCTGTTAGCCAGGTACCAGAAGGAATTCTGCTGCAGTAGGAATAATTAATTTTGATTTTCTGCAGAGTCAAGGGGGTGCCATTGTACATTCAGATCTGGACGTTTTATTTGTTTTTAAGCAGAGGGAAAATAATGTTGAGGTTGGACGGAAGCTATAGAGAAAAATGTTTTGGTCTGTTTTGACAGGGCAGTCTCCTTTGTCAAAACTCTGTTCTTCAGGCTAGAACAGGGTGGTGGACCAGAAGTATACCTCAGGAGTAGAAGAATTTACTGCGGGGATGTTTTTAGAAGTCAAAGTATTATTCTCTACATAGGAAACATAGGAACATTTCTTCAAGTTATAACTTTTATTAGCACAGCTAAAGTTCAGTTTCACGATTAGAACCTTTTTATACATTTACTTTGGGACCCAAAAAGGGTGAATTTCTGTCTGACATCAAACAGAATGGTAAATACCAAGGTGTCTCAGGAAAGATACAGAGGACTGATTTAATGTTAAACAATCTAATAATTTGTTTTATTCTAATGTCACCAAAGCCAAAAAGTCCCTAAGTACAAGGGAAAAGGAGTGATCTCAATTTCTAGCTGCTTATTTTACTCTTGTTATCATCTGGCTGGAAAGGATTCAGTCAGAGTGATACCTGTATTTAATAGTAGGTGTGAAAGTGCAACCTCGCATTATGCCTGCAAAAATGAAAATCTGCTTTATAGGACTTCACTGCAGCCCTAGGCATAACAGAGGGGTCCTTTGGCTTGTCACTGGGGATGGCAGAGCATAGCTTGGTTGCCCTTTACAGCTGATAGAAATCCAAGGTCCGCCTCTTAGCTAGTTTCTTACTTGTTATTCAAATAATATTATTTGTCACTCAAACAAAATAATTTTTAGTCCTAGATTTTGGCATAGAAATGTTTCTGAGGATTTAGGTGATGCTGATTGCCCTCTTCAGAGCTTCTGATGGATACCTCTGACCCTCCAGTCCCTCTGTTTACATTTAAAATGGTGGCAAATATAACTCCTTGCTGTAGCTCTGAACTTAGCAGTTGCAATTTTCTTTGGTTTTCGTTTCTGCACCTTATTTTCTAATCTAATGGATGGCTGAATGACATATGGAGCCTTCCAGGTTTTCATCCTGCTTAGCAGACTGGGAAAAAGTCTGTGTATTTCAGTAGTAATCTACTGGAGAAATCTATTGTAGATAAAACAATTACGTCTTCCATTTGTTCTTCTTTTTTTCCCTTGAGCTGGCATACAGTTCTTTCCAACTCTATAACGGTGTTTTATTGCACTTACTAAAAATGTCAAGGATACTAAACAGCAATGCATAATTTACAATAGACTTTGTAGGCAATGGAGTTCTTACAGCCACAGCTTCCTGAGAGTGTATTTATTACTATTTTACTACCTGCTGTAGTATCCAGGCTCAATTTCCAGTGTATTTGGTGAAAAAACCCCACAGGGCAAGGAGGGATAGGGACTGCTGCTAAAAACAAGTGGGTGATTACTGGGCGTTTGCCAGTTTACCTGAGATAAATGGGTATTATTAACATTGTTGACCACATTGAAGTGCTTTAATTATGCAGAAATGCAGGCAGGAAAACATTAAACTAAAGAAATGTGCTTGAATTAACGTGTTGGGATGCTGAAAAAAAGAAGTCATCCCATTCCAGCGAGATTAAAGTGACCTTGGTTATTGCTTAACCAGCAAAATTAAAATATTTTCCTTCCTTTTTAATGTCTGGGTTCATTGCAGGAGTTGGTGCTGGTTAGCAATGTAGTGCAAGTTCAGATGTACAGTAGTCAGGATGACACGATAATATGTTGATGTCAACTTGACAAAAGTGATTTGCATAGGCACTAACTATGATGTTTTAATGTATTAAAGCAAGAAGGTTAAGAAGTCCTTAGGAAATAAAAGCACAGAGGTAAAACAGCTTGCAAGCTGTGTTTAAAGAAAGGGTAAGGTTTTTGGAGCAATGTTTTTAAGTATCTATGCCACACATCCTTTGCTAGGCTTTTCTTAAAGAAAGCTGTAACTGCAATTTCAGTCAGAAATAGCATTTTCTGTCTCTGTATTGATTTCTGCTTAAGCAGCATGCAGAGCTTTGTTACCATTTTAGGGCATTTGTAAAGAAATGAAATGTGCAAAAGCAACAAGTGTTAATTTGGCCTTGTTTAATTTTAATCTACCCTCACAGTCAATACCTCACACTCTGTGAAACAGCCCTTTATTTACCACAGGAAATGCCTTAAACGCTGAGACAGGAGTCAGCCTGAGTAGAGGAATATTGAGGAAATGTATTCATGTTAGCAGCTGCCTGGGCTTGTGGTAGCCCTGAGCAAGCCAGCACACAACTCGTTCACCAGGGCTCACAGTCCAGCCACAATCTCTATTCTGAAACAAGGTTCCAAGATTTGCCTTGCCTTACAATCCTGTTGGGAAGTATCAGAGCAGGGAACAGCACCCACAGTGCAGGTGGCACAGCATCCCGATAGAGGGATCATGCTCTCCACTTCATCTTGCAATAGGATCTGGGGATGAGCCAGTCTTCAGGAATTTAGTCCCTTATTGTACCATTTTCATTAGCTTTGCCCGAAGAACCTATATGTACACGTGGGACCACCTGAATGTATGATGTTATGTGCTTTGGTGAGTGCTGGTGTAATTGAAGCCATTGACTGGAAATGGCACAGAAAGCAACTGAGGTTATATTAATGTCCTGGAGTCATTAACTCTTGCACATCAGATTTCTTTCTTCCATAACAAATCCTGCATAGCAAAAATATGCAAGGTAATCAAGTGAGCTGAGGATTTTCTTTCCTTTTTTTGTCACACTTCATTTTATGTCTCTAGCTAGAGGCAATAACATGTAGCTATCAGCAATCAAATGGGGCCTGAGTCCACCAGCAGAACAGTGGCTTTTTCTAAGTGATCCATCTAGATAAGTGTCACCAGTGCTGTATGCTTCTGAAGAGTGTCTTAAAACTGACATGCTCAGTTTCATATCTACTGCATTTCTGCATGGGGCTCCGACAAACACTTGTCTGACTGAGAATAAAATTCCTTTGAAAAGTGTTACCTGTGTAGACCTGAAAGACAATATTGCCTTGTCTGGTAACAGGCCATAAGCTTTGTGCTGAATTTGCAAGGCTGCAGGACTGAGGTATGTCAGGTTTGCTTTATCTGAACTCTTGGTGACCTGCCTGAGTTCTGTTTTTACTTGCTGTAGCTGTAACAGCAATTTTTCTAATTGACCAGGTGTCTACGGCTTCCTTGTTTTACTTTTGTTTGTCTTTCTGTTGCACCTACATAGTTTTATGGCTTGAGCATGATGGTGTAGTATAGAGAAATATAAGTCTGGGAGGAGAGCAGAGAAGTGGATACACAGGACATAGAGGAACAGAGACAGGGGCTGAGAAGGGTTGGGACACAGGCTGGCACTGCAGACCTGATGGCTACAAACAACTCCTGCATGGCCAGTCAAAAGAAATGCAGACCTGGAGCTGGTCAAACTTGGTTTTATGGATAGAAAAGTGGACAGAGAACAAGTGTCTGACATGTAAGAGGCTGGGTTACAGTGAATTTAGGTGTGACATGGAGCTGCAGACAGACTAAGAAAGAGCAAGGTGTAAAAGCATGTTATAAACATGTAAAGTGAACCCCCAAATAGATCCATGAAACCCAAATGGATCCTAAAGAGAGAAAAAAGAAGAAACCTTTGAGATCATTAAGATCATACTCCTCTAAGTAATGGAGTCTGAACTAATAGTGATAAGATGTTTAAGATTTCAGTTATATGTACAGTGGAGTCTTGGCTTTGTATGTATCAAGTGTGCTTCCTTTTTGCTTATCAGCAAAATCATGAGGATAGCAAAGCAAAATATGTCTTAGGACTATTAGAAGGATAAAACGGCTGCACTTGTACCAAGTTTGTCTGGAACAAAAAGACACACAATGCTTCTTAAGCCAGATTGGAAAAACCAAAGTAGGAGAAGAATGGCATATTTGGAAATCCATTTTATTTATTTATTTATTTATTTATTTATGTAGGGTAGAACTGCCTTTGTCCCCACTTATCTCAACGTGGTGATACATGATTGATATTGTGATGGTTTAATGCATAGAGTCATGGAATCACAGAGCTACAGAATGGTTAGGGTTGGAAAGGACCTTCAAGGTCATCTAGTTCCAGCCTCCCTGCCATGGAGAGGGACACCTTCCACTAGATCAGGTTGCTTTGCACCCCATCCAACCTGGTCTTGAACACGTCCAGGGATGGAGCATTCACAGCCTTCCTGGGTAATCTGTTTCTTGTGCCTCACTGCCCTCACAGTAAAGGATTTCTTCGTAATTTCTAGTTTAAATCTTTCCTCTTTGCAGTTTAAAGCCATTCCTCTGTATCCTGACACTACAACCTTTGTAAAACGTCCCCCTCCAGCTCTCTTGTAGGCCCTCTTTAGGTACTGAAAGGCATACATTATCATGGTATGTTAGCTGACTGGGGTCAATGTCACTTCTCTGCTTAGTGTGTGATTAATAGAAAAAAAAGCAGTTTTGCAGAACTTGTTTTCACTGTGAAATGTGAAATTACCTTGCATTTACCACAAGTTAAGGGCATGCAGGCAAACCCCAGACTCCCTGGATAAGGAGCAGCTCACACACTAAATGTGGAATTTGTGTTTTCCTGCCCACATCTTGTAGACTAATAAGCAAAAATGCCATGCAGCTGCATGATGTATATGAATTCCTATACGAAAGGGACCAATCTGTATTCTAACCTATCTGCTTACCTGGCTTGAGTCCAGTTGAAAATCCAGGAAGTGCTGAAGAAGCAGTGACAAGTTCAAGCCTTCAGTTATGAAGTTAGAACAATTTATTAACAGTTCTTAGAGTTTTATCAGCCGTTTAATGTGCTTGTCTTTCCTCAAAATGCATCTTTTATTTTCCAAGGACAAGCACTATATTTCTTTCCCTATAACCTGCTGTATTCTAGTATGGAAAAGGCACCCATGGCTCTAAGGGAGAAAGAGTAGTGAAGTTGGTATTGTTGGCTCATGCAATGTCTTTCATTACATTCACATTCGCTTCATTTCACATATTCATCAATTAATTGGCCAGTCTGCACAGTCGCACGACCTTGTTGTTGGAAGATTGTTCTTTATTCTTCAGCTTTGTGATGGCATGATAAAAGAATTCATGTCTTTCTGCTGCTGGGTTCCAAATGTGAACATGTATGTGTTAGCACTCTTGCCCCTGGAGTCTGTGGGTGTCAGTAAATTCTCAGTCTGAACCCTCCCTATTGAAGGATATTACTCTGGATGTTAGCTATCCGTGATGTCCTTATATCTTGTTTCACATCATTTTTCTTCCTAAAACAAACGCAGCTGCATTTCCAAAGGCTGTTAACTTTACTGGCAGTGGTTCCCCCTCCCCAAGAGATATGTGCTTCCCAAGTATTAATTCTCTTCAATTAAGCTTCCTAGATCAAGCTGCATTGATCCAGGCAATTAATTGATTGCTGAAGTCCTGCTTGAAACAATGAGTCAGCTGTTTCTGTTCCCTATGAGTTACTCACCTCCTGTTTTTTCAAACTCGATACAGCTCAGAAATATGGCATTCATTTGTAGTTTGGTGTAAACTTGCACCCTTTGGTGCACATAGCATCATTGCTTGTCTTTGTTTCACAGCTCAAAGGGAAGTGCAGCCTTATTTCTACTACCACTGAAAGCTGATGGACGGAGAGAAGTAAATTGCTCCGTGTTTCTGTTTTTAAATAATGCAAAAATCAAGTGGCCATTAGATGGGGTCTGGACCTGTAAGCCTAATTCAGTTGTGCTGTGTTGTGATGCTGTGAGTACACATGCTTCATCTTCTCTACTGTTATAGGAAAAGACTATCTTCTTTCTCCTGATGCTGAGGGAATTTATTTCCCTTATACAAGCTACTTGTTCAAAATGAAAACTTGGAGAGTCCTAGGGTAAAAGAAACAAAATACAGATGTCAGGGCCACAACTAAGTAGAATAAGTGCCCTGTAAGTCAGAACAAACCCCAAAGCATTCAAATGCAGGACTTGGAGAGCTTGTACCTGGGAGGTAGAACTTCTGGTGGCCAGACAGATTAGCATGTTGTGCTTTCTATTCTCTAGAGTTTCAAAGCAAATTTAAAATAATGGGGATTAGAAAATAATATTTGAAGTAATAAAAGCCTGGAGGGAGGGTTGATCAAAGAATGTAGTCCATTACATCAGTAGTGTTTGAACAGTAAAGCTTTCCAGAAGTCTGCTGCAGGTTGCAGCTTGTAGGAACCCTGTAGTAGTCTTCTGGGGGTTTTGGTTTGGATTGCTCCTGGGTTGGAGGAAGGGTAATGGAAATAGTGATATTCAGATCCATGGTGGAGGCTGCTTAGGTACACAAAGAGAAGGAATGAATTCCACAGTGAAGTCAGACCAAAATTTAATTTCTGTTTGTTCCATCATGAGAAGAAGTTGAATGCTCAATCTCAGGGAGATGCCCATGCACAGACAGGCTTATCTTTCTGATACTGGCACAAGCCTTTAGCTTTTGATGAAACCAATCCAAGGATTAATTCTTTCTTTTACAGTAAGTTCTAAATTGGAAATGTAAATATCAAGCGAATGCTACTTGCTTGGACAACGTATTTATACAGGTATGTGCCTAGCTGGCTTGCTACAGAGTAAACACAGCTGTGGGATGAGTTGCAATAAAAGTGGAACAGTGGAAGGCAGCACTGTAACCATGATTATTGATTGAAAATATACTTATTTAGGTATTCATATGTTTTGTTTCTAGTTAGGATCAGGATGGAAGGAAGTTCTCTGACAAATCTATGTATGAACTTTCAAAGTTTTTTCTTTTCAAAGCCATCTAGATGAATTATGCCAGGTTGGTGTTTGTTTTGTTTTGCTTTCAGAAGGCATTTTTATAAGCATTCTCATTTGCAAAGGCTTATTTTAGTTGCACCCAAATTCCAGATCTTTTGCGCACTCTTTATATGAAATTTAGTCATAAGGGCTTTTCTTGATCTTGTCCTTCTGTTTTGGAAGAGTCAGGAAAAGTAATATGAATGAGACTTTAAAGACAAAGTCTGTGATGGTGACCTGTCAGACTTCTGTGAACATGGTTTGTATCCATTTTAATTTAAAGCAAAAGATTTCTTCAAAAATCAAGGAGTGAGAGTTGTGGGTCCTGTGGGAGTAGGCATAGAATATCTCAAGTTTTAAGGGACCTCGAGTCCAGCTACAGTACCATCATTTGTGTCCCTACAGTTAAGTCCTTGACTAACGACTGTTTTCCCCTACTTGTGCATGCATAACACAAGCTTCCCTTCTTTATGTCCTCCTGTTTATTCCTGACATCCTCAGGGACTTTGTTTGTGGCCATACATAGTGAAACATCAGGAGCGACAGCAAGGTTGCCACTCTGGTTCTCCTGCAGAGAATGTATTAATATATTATTGGCATATGACAGTTTAATCAGTCCTACCTGTCTGTCCAGCCATGCCCTTCACTTGTGACAGCCTAATCTGAGAGAAGCAAAAGTGGTTTAAGAAATTACCTGTGTCAAACCAACATTTCAACTTATGTTTTCTATTTTCTTCTATGACTGTAGAATAGCTTATGTATTAACTGGAAAGGGCTGCTAAAATGCTTAGTGCAAGGATGGGATCATTTGTTGGAAGACTCACTCATCTTAATCTTGAAGATTCCCAAAATTGCTTTTTGAGTGTCTTGTGATGCTTCCTTCAAGCTTTCAGCTTGATGATATATGGATATTGCTGTGTGGTGTCTATAAGAGTATTTCTAGGCTTTCTCAGTGCTAACTACACAGTACTTAGATGATGCATATGTTTGAAAGATGTGTTTCTTCTCCTAAAGAGGTGAAGTTTGGCCCAGTTATTGATGTCAGTGAGTTCTTGGATTGTACTAGATATCTGCTACCCTGTGTATTACTTGTACTTGAACTCTCCACAAGAAGTACATTCAATGCAGCAGCCTCTGGGGCAGCTCACAGATCCAGATAAAGAGATAAAGGAGAATCCTGAGGTACAGACCAGTTGGTTCTTTTTATTACATCTTCATTTTCTGATTGCTCACAGATGCTTGTGAATATCAACTGCCTCATGTGCACATGCTTAAGGCCATTTTCCTCTACAATTTCTGTGTTCTTGCTCTATTTTTCACGGTGTGGCAGACCTTCTTTGTATCCTCTGATGACCCAAAAATACTTTTGTTTTCCTTTGTTTTGCATTGAATTGTCAGAAACAATATGAGAACTGTGTTATAGCCAGAATTGTGTGTTCATAGGATGGCATGGTGCTACATGCCATGACAACCTGTGAAGAAGTTCGAAAGTAAGGGAGCCTGCTAAAATAGTATTGGAAAATTCATGGCTGGAGAAACCAAAGCAGGTGCATTGTCACCCATTCTGCCATTTGGAAGCTGTGCTTGCAGGGAAAGATTTTCCAGACAGCTCCTGGGCTTTGTCTTGGAAAGGGAGTTAATTGGGTTGCTCAAAGTAAACAGATGGGATGTGGTATTCACAGTTGCTCCTTGGCTGTCAATTTCTTATTCAGCAGTATCTGCCTATTAAGTTTAAATATTGGCAGAAAAAAGTCAATGAAGAACAAAGAGAGAACAAGTT
>VZTN01027968.1:41976-64350 GCA_013400515.1 Erpornis zantholeuca
CAGTGGAATCACTTTCCATGGTCCATGAGGAATATGGTGACTCAGGGGAATTTGTTCATATATGACATGTGCAAAAGATGCCTGAGGAGAAAGATCATGGGCTGCCAGAAAGAATGGCAGTAACTGAAATGATTGTCAGTGATATTCTAGTCCAAAAAAACCTGAGGAAGAAACACAGCCAAACTATGATGGCAGTGTTTACAGCACACAGGAGTGCAGCTTGATCCATTTAGAGTAAACAAATTGTTTTGGTCTCATCCTGGGAAAAAGACTCAGTGGAGTTGATCCAATTAAAGTGGAAGCAGTGGAGCAGAAAGGAGTGCTGTTCTTAAGCAGTAGCAAGGGCAATGGAATCTCTTCTCTTCATTAGGTGTGGGGAGAAGGATGGATGTGGCTGGGTAGCTTTCCTGTCCCTGTCACTCTGGGGAGAAAATGTGACATTAGCAGATTTAGGTCTCAAAAGGAACCAAGATGAATGGACAGACACAATAAAAGAAAGTGATTAGTCCTGAGAGACCTTTTGCTTGCCAAGTTTAAGAGGTTAGAGAAGCTCTTTAATGACCTCTTGGCATTTTGACTTCTGTGACTTCTTTACAGAAATGAGCATTTACCAACATTCCTTCAGTCTAAATATAACAAAAATGCGGTCATCTTCCCCAAGGCTTCTCATATAGTTTACCACTCCATCCTCAAGGCAGTCTGAGAAGAATGGTCTTTAGTTAGCTGACTTTGCTGAGGCATTTTCAAATTTAGTTTTTGTGAGAAGGTAAAAACCTTGGAGGAACAGGAGTGCACAAAAGGTTAACTTTAGAGCTCAGAGCCACTTCAGATTTGCAAATGGCATTGTCATTCTTGCAGAAGCCCTGGAGAGACAGGGAAAGAGTAATTAGGGAGAAGTTCATAGTAGGTGAGGAATAATTAGGAGCTGTTGAGAAATAGCTGATGAGGACATCTCGGAGAATGCCTGGGAAAAAGAGCACTGCAGCTCATATCCACATAAATGAGGTACACTTGTGATCAGAGGTTGGAGTCTAGATATAGGGTCTCTTTTTGCATCCATCAGGACACCTCAACTCACACATCCTTCCTTGGTTCTGAACCCCAGTACCTCCTTGTCTGCTGAAGTATTGTTACTTTTCTGGTTATAGTAGTATCTAAACCTCTTCTTCCCAGATGCGGCCCAGAGATGAAGAGGCAGCTGAACCCAGATTCTCAAGTTCGATTCTAAATACTGTCTGTTGTTTTGTTTGGGGCTGGTCACTGAAAGGCATGATGCCCTCACATGTACTCTTGACCTGATATGGCAGTGTAGGGAGAAGAAAGATGAAGTTCCAGCACTCTACTCTATAAACCCAGAGAGAAATAAAGTTGTCAACCAATATGATATAAAAGGCAATATGAACACAGGCAAGGTAGTAGTTAGTTAGAATATGATCTCTGAGCACTAGTTTTGGAGTGAAATTCTAAACTGTGGAGAGTCTAGAGGTGGTAGGTTGGCATACACGAATATTTGAGGCTAGTACTTGCAGACAGAATTTCTCCTTCTGGCTGGGGTCCTATGGCTGTGGTAATGTCTGGAGCCATTTTTAGCTCCTTGAAGCAGAGCTTGTAATGTGGTGTCAGTATAATGGAACCCAGGAGATCCAAGGGTCAGTGATCCAGTGATGACATGTGAGTGGGTCCATGGAGTGATACAGCTGAGCTGAGAACTGTCTGACTGCATGCTGGGGTTTTGTACTCAATACCAGCTCTGGCCTTGTCCCAAGGGCTGAGTATCAGTCAGGGGTTTGAACACATTAGGGATGTTCTTGGACCAACCCACTGGGTTTTGCTTTCAATAAAAACAGATGCCATTCATGTTCTTGAAGACAGAGAAGCAAAGCATGTGGGGAAAGGGCAGGAGAGTTGCTTTGAAAGTGCACTCCTGATCCCAGATAAGCACTAGAGCAGATGTCTCTATGCCTCTGGTGCCCCTTTGTAAAAGGGAGAGGAGGTCTTTCTGCTTTCTGGCAATTAAAATAGGATAAGGCATTCTTAAGGAAGAGGGGAAATAAGAGGAATAAAATGAGGGATTTACATTTATTTTTATCAGTGGGAAGAAAACTGGTTTCCTGTACCTGTCTATCCTTATGATAGATGATCCTTCTATTTTCATTATACTTTTATGAGGTGAGCCTATTAAAATGTGAAAATAAAACCAAGCAAATCCACCATATCAAATAAAATGCACCAATGCTTTTTCACTATCGAAACAGAAAAGTTTTTTTCTCCATGAGGCTACCTTGCTTTTCAAATTAAATGTCAAGTATCATGTCTCCCCCAGAGATCCGAGCTACAGAGCAAAGTTCAGATTCGTCAACTACAGAATTATATTTACCTTAATGCTTATTACATATCAAATTACTGTGCTGTGACATGAATAAATATTGGATTTTAAAGTTATTCCATTCAGAGTTTTACTGAAAGGAATTTGGCTGCTTTAGTGCAGCTATTTGGCAGGCCAAAAAGCTCATGTATCTTAAGGGAACATCCAAATAAAAATATGGCTGTCCTCAAAGGAAATTTTTTCTCTGGCCTGGTAAATCAGCACCTTTGCTGTTGAGGTGTTCCATGTGGGATCCTGCGATCCAAACTGCAATTCCACTCATAGCATGGTTACAAGATAAGTAAGTGCTGGATTCCTTGTTTTACCGAAGGAGGAATTGCAGCACAAGGATGGGTGTTCACAGCAACACACTGATGCCCCTCACGGAAAGAGGAGGCTGCTCTGCTTGTGCCTGTTATGACAAGGATGCTTGAGGCTCTGTGTTTGTCTCCTACCTTCAAAGTGCAGGCTTCAAAGGGGAAGAGCCATGTGGCTCAGAGCAAGGTGGGAGCGTCCCACACACTGAGGAGGGGGCAGCCTTGGCCCAGAGCTAGCCATTGTCTGGGGTGGAGGGGTCCCCACTATGGCTGGGAAATCAAGACTTGTGAGTGGACATCAGAATCTAGAACCCACAGCCTTTGTCACCTCTTCTCTTGAGAAGACTGTCCTGTTGTATCTCTGCTGCTTATTCACAAATTGCTGTTTAATGATTAGACAATCTTAGCTCGTTTGGTTTTGATAGTTTCCTCTCCATTCCTAGACTTGTCCTATTAAATGTTGGCCTGTGGATCAGATTTTAAGCTAAAATCAATGTGCTTCTATTTTTTTTATGGTGGGAGTGCAGTTTAGAAAAATGGTTTTTGCTATATTCCCAAATTCCTTCTAGTCCACAGCCTGGTTTGATTAAGGTCTCCAGCAAGCAAAGGAGATGTGAGTACAGAATGAGACACTATTATTTGTCAAAGGTCATTTAGAACTGGGGGTAAATATGTGGAAACTGGTGTTTGCCAGCTTCTCGGACTAACAAATCCTATCAGTTGTTTCAGGCCACCTGGGCCATTTATGCTGATACAGCCTCTTTCAGGGTGAGGATCCCATAGGACTTAAACTGGCCTTGCTTGATTAACTTCTGATTTATATAAAACCACCTCTAAATTTGTACCTGAAAAAGACTGCTTTAATCTTGTTACCTAATATTAAATTTTAAAACTTCATGTCAGGGGGTCATGGTTGTTTGGTAATACAGCCTTGGATAAAAATAGTGTGACATTATTCCAACAATATTAATCTTAATGAGATGTGCAATCTTACCATGTGTGTATCAAGGACACCGGATTTATATGTTAACTTTATTATGCCACTTAATGCAATTAGTATAGTGTTGCTAATGTAGTTAAAAGTTTTATCACTAATCATATAAGCTCCAATAGGATAAATATAAAGGGTTATTAATGTGGTAATTTATTATTAACGAGTAGAGAAGCAGCAGAGCAATAAACTTTGCCTTCCTGCTGTAATGCCTTTATATGTCGTCACATTTTGGTTTTCATAGCATGACTGTCATTCCTTACACTGCTGGCTGCTGCTGGGTTCTCTCTAATATCATATAAAAAGGACCTGGCACCCATTTGAAGATCTCAGTGTCCCTCAGTCAGTTTTGTGGTGCATAATTTTTCTTTCACTTTTTCCTTTTGACAGCTTGCAGCAGGTCTGACTCTTATCTGATCAGGATTCCTGTCTGTGAGAATGATCTTTAAATACCTTCAGTTCAAGGACACTGTAGAGTGTCTCTTTCAACTAATATAAGGTACCAAAATAGTGAAATTTAATGAGATAGAACACCAAATTGATTGTCTCAGAAAGAGTACCTGAGAGGGTAGTTAAGATGATGTGTCAATCACTTTATCTTAACAGCTTGTACTGTCATCAAGTGACATTTCTACAGAATGGCATGAACTGCTTGGTGTCAGAGGACTCATATTTGCACCTTTGATTTAACTAGCAGACAAAAATCATTAAAGAGCAAGGACTGCTTTGCTTAGTGGAGAGGACACAGCTGGTGTGGTTTTAAGCAATTTAAAAAAACTTGATGCCCTAGTTTTAGGACACCTTTTGGCTGTCTTTAGTTTTATTTTTCCATCACAAGTGTTAGAATTTTGAGGACAGCCTGAACGTGTTTTAATTCTGCTGGATCGTTTGATGCTTGGGAGTCAGACAACTAGTCACAGAATATCTATCAAGAGGCAGTAAGCTGAAGTCCACTCATGTTTCATGATTCAACATGAGTCATGATGCGGGTAAAAATCTGATTAGATGAGGGCTATCTTCAGATTTTTCACTGGACTCTCTTCTTCCAGAAAAAATGACATGGGTTGGAGGAAGTGCAATGCATATGTCAGGTATGCAGGGCTATTGTCTTATCACAGACAATTTCTGCTTCAAAGAAGAATGCTGGTAAGTCATTCTTAGGAAGGAGTTTTAAGCCTTTGACTTTTTTTCACTCCTTAGCCATCCAGAATCCACATTTTGTGTATAACCTGCTGTATAAGCAGCATGTAGGTTCTGCTTGTGTGAAAGACAATCTGAAAGAGAAGCGAAAGGGATTAGGAGGAGGCAATTTACTTTGCACACTGCTGCTTTGGGTACTGTTGTGTGGATTTAAAAGAAACTCCCAACATTTGGAGACAACATGCAAAGAGATATAACTGTGAACACAGAAACACCTGTGCTCAGAGCTTGTCTGGAAGCAGTGGAAAGCAAAATAAAATTAGCAAACTGTGTAAAAACGGAATCAGAATAAGGCTTTAAGAGTGAGGAGGTTCTTGAATGGCATGTAACTTAGGGAAAAACTCTTCCAGTTGACTTTAAGGCAGACTTTGTGATATTTTATGAAACATTTTCTTATTTCTTGGCCTCAGAGCTCCAGTTGGTCTTCAGTCCTATCTTTTTAAAAGCTTTGAATAATAAGTGAACAGGAACAATGCCTAGCAGAGTCTTAGGGATAGGGACAAAGGTGCTGAATCTTATACAGAGCTATACACAATCTGTTCTTAGGAGAATATTCATTTTAGAATACGCTAAATTCTGTATTGTGATTTTGCTGAAAATTTGTCAAAGATCAGTTTAGGCAGTTTCTATGCTAACTAATAATGGCAGCAGTGTAGGACTGAGTTATTGGCGAGCCCTCCATTCAGAACATCTGTATGCTGCTGTGCCTAATGAGAATCACAGGCTTGTCAGCCCTTCCAGTGAAATAGAGCTGTCAGATTCTCAAATGTAACCAAAGAGAGAGGAAGAGAGAGCAAGAGCTACCCAATGACATTTAAAATTCCTTTCAATACTTTGCATATGTAGTAAAATGCCAGCAATGGGGTTAGACAAGTTCATAACAAGCCTCACAAATGGATTACTCTAAATGAGAATGTAGAGGTCTCAATAATAAAACCCACACACCTGCTTCCTCGAAATTGAACATTTTAATTGAATTTTCTGCTCTTGTTTGTTCCCCTTTGAATCTCTTTCTTCGTCTCTGAGTTGTAGTTGTGCCTCCAATCTCAATCTGAGCCATCTGTTCCGCTTCTAATATTAACATCTTCTATCATATAATGTACTATACCCTGAGAAAAAAAAGAAGAAAGATGATGACTTTCTCCTGGGAGAAAACCTTATATTTCACAAAAGGTTCAGCTGTCACTTTAAAACAACACCTTCCCACACACAAATATGCACCTGCCACATTAGAATATTATTAATAATGCAGCCTTCTTGTGTTTGACAAGCCAAACAAAATTACCCAAAAAATGTGAAAAGGTCTAAGAAAGGTGAGAGCAAGTCAATGTTTCTTTTCAGAATGATAGCACCCAAACTGATCCACAATAGAAAGTAATTACATTTTAAATGAACTGTTCTAACTTAATTTAACTCCTTGTACACACTGTAGATTTCTATTCTTTTCCAATTACACAGGTATCTGTTTAAACTCTGTGAAGTTTGCAGAGTTGTGTTGACTCTTCTTAGTTTCAGTTTAGAGTTACAAATCTCTGTTCCTTCCATTCTGTGCTGTTTTGGTCCTTCACTAGCTAATAGTCCCTATCCAACCTCCACCACTCTTAGTGCAATCCCAAATTCACAAGGGATTTGGGAGCTGGAGGAAGAGAGGACAGTGGTACCTCTCAATTTTGCCTGTAACTGTGGTTTCAAGCTGAGGTAGAGTCAGCATATCCAGTGAAAAAAGAGTGGTACTGGAAAGAAAGGAATAGGCTCAAGGTTTTGGGGTGGATCCTAGTAAGTTGAGGAAGGGACTTGTGTCTTAAAATCTAATGAAAACTTGAAAACTGTGCTGGGAGATTTAGGCTGGGATGACAAAGTAGAAACTAGAAAGAAATCAGGTAGTATCAGGAAGGAGTTCAGAAAGATGAGGTGAGGATCAGGTTGAAACATGAAGTGTGATTCTGACTGAGACAATTTAAGAAAGAATAATGAGATTAAAGGAAAACACTGATACTGTCAGCGAAGAGAAAATGTCAAAGCCTCACATTTGCTTTATTCCAAATGATGTCTGGATTGAAGCAAGCAGATGTGAAAGTCACCGTTCATCAGATCCAGAGAAGCTTGTTTTTTTACTAGTGGAGAGATTACAGCATTACATGGCCAGAACTGTAATAAAGTTTGGAAGTTTGCATCTGGGTTTTGTCTATCCCAATTAGTCTTTCTGCCTAATGTAGCTACTCTCAGTTTATGCCTCTCAGGGAGGCAGGTGTTTCTCTAATCCTTTTAAATATAATCCAGAGCATGAGAATGAGTCAGGCATTGGGTTTCCATTTAGAAAGAAGGATTTTGAAATCCTGGTTTTGTGGAGACTAGGACCATAGAGGCACATAAAGGTTAAAGCTTTGAGCTTTAACAGCTGTTCTGCACTAGTGCTTCTTTGTAGACTATCTTGTTTAGGCTTAAAATAAGCTGCAGAAACCACAGGCATGGCCAGCTTGTAATGAAGTCATGAGCTGGGTTTCAGAGCTCCCTGCACATTCAGTGCTATAACATAGACCAAAGGCAGTTCAGACAAGCTGAATCTTCCTCTGAAGTCTCTCTCTGTTGATTAGAGAAGACCTTTTATGTGGGGTTCCTAAATCGAGTGCCAGTAGTTAAATAGAATCTTAGCTCTAGGCTGGAATAATGCCTTTGGCATTGGGAAATGGCACACAGCAATTTGCTAACTTCAGTCCATCAAGGCAACAGGAAAGGCAAATACAGACAAATTGTGCTTCACATTCTTGGTCTGCTTCACTTCACAATGGCTTGCATTTGAAGATGGCATAGATGTTGTTTGAAAATGTTTTGGAAGGTGTTACCTGAAACCTAAGCCATATCCAGCTTTTCAACATCTTTTCACTGATTCTGCCTCACTGCTGGAGGAAAATACGGCGTGCTTCTTCAATTAATACTAAATTTAATATGGTTTAGCATAAATACATGATTTTAAATGTTTCTTCTGTGAGCTACAAACTTACATTGACAATTTTTCTCTGAGAAAGTAGTTATTCCTTTCCTTATTGCATGTACCCCATGGATTTACCTACCATACAGAATATTCTAGGGCTGAATAATGATTAATTTTACCAGCAGACTTGGGACAATGGAATACAGAGTATTTCCTGGATCCTATAGTAGTTCTAGCACCTGTATAAATGTTATTTATATAGAGGAAAGGAATATAATCATCTGCCAAATTTGAAAAACGGCATGGAGTATATTTTCACAACTAATTCCTACACCAGGAATGTTTTAAATGTCTCCAAGGCTTTGGAAATCAATGTTACAATTAGCTAAATAAAGTTACAAGAAACTTTATGACCTAACTCCATAAGACTTTAATAGAAAGTTTTGTGTGTCAAAAGAAAGTCCCTTTGGAGTGTAAAAATAGCTCACTGATTGTTGAACAGAATCGTGAGAATTACAAAGATATTTTAAAGAAAAAAGGCATCTTTAAAAGTTCACATTACATGGATGGCCATGAACTATGGAGGTGAAATTCAAATTTGGAACACATTTTCCAGAAAACGGTCCTCAATTTAATTACAGCATCTATGAGTCTTGTTGCACTCAGACCAAAAAGATGCTTTTTCCTTCCTTTTCACCTTAAGATTTGAGGTCCTTTTTCCAATAGTTTGGTCCTGGGGAGCCCAACTTTCCATAATTCAATAATTACTGTCTAAAAAATGTCTTTAGAACAAGTTTTTTTGTTAGTAGCTCTTGAAAACAATGCCCCAATATTTGGAAATATTACCACGGTCCTAGAAATTTAACAAAGCTAATGAGACATAGGAAAGAACAGGTATCATTAATACAGAAAACAATAGAAAGAAAAAGTGGAAGGTTTACTGGGTAATCATGATGTATACCTGCAGGTCATGTCTGGTAATTTCTTATTCCAAATATGTTATTATTCTCAGGTATGTTTTTATTGTAATCATCTCTTAACATGACATGTTCATATTTTCACTGTGCGTTTGCTTGAATATTAATTGTGTTATAGAAGGACTTCTACAGAAATGAAGACTCAGCTTGTGATGACTAGTTACAGATACCTGGTATATCAGAGATACAGACAGTAGGTAACAATACATTGTATCCAAACAAAGTTATGTGATATTTCTTTTGAGGAAATAATGTTAGCACCTGCAGAAATATTTTCCCGCAAACTGCTGGTTATGAAGAGTGTTGGCTAACTCAAAAGAGACACACTTTGCACCAAAAAGTCTCTTAGAGTGAGACAAAATGTCACAATACGAAATAGAATAGTATCCCTTTACATAAAGGAAAATTAGCTAGTGTTTGAGTACACATGGTTTGTTAAGAGGAATAGTTGCGTTGACTGAGGACGTGAGTTAATTTTGGAACAACAGAGCTATCCCATGGGCTGGACCAACAGACCATCTAATCTGGGATTCTTTTCCAACAGGGGCTGGTACCAGATGTTTAGAGAAGAGTAGGAGAGCTAAGCAGTACACAATAATTTCCACCTTCCAGATATATTGTTCATGGACTTCCTGAGCTGGTGACTATTTTCAGACCATCTGTTTGCTTCAGCCCCTCTCCGTGAATTAGTCCAGGGTTTTAAATGCATTAGTGCCTTTTGTCGGTGCCTCCACAGCATCCTGTGGTAATGAGTTTCACAGTTTTATTATGCATGATGTGAAAAAGCACTGTTGATGGAAAAAGGTATTTCCAGAGGGTGATTCATCCTTCCTGACTTAGCAGAGGATTAATTACCCTTTGAAAAGTCTCATCTTTCTGCATTGACATTAGAGCTGCAGTCAATTACTTCACACTAGACACGTACATTTTGGATAACTACAGATAGGGGAGAGTTATCCCAATTTTAGGGTCAGTTTAATTAAATGCAATAACCTCTTTCAGTTAAACACTCTCAGCATAATATTTTTTCTGTAGATTTTGATGATAGGAAATATCATAAAGTTTTCCACAAAGATGTACTTGAATGAAAAATTGCTACCTACCTTTGTAAGCCTGATGGCAAGGCTTTCCCTCTGCCAGTTTAAACTAATTAACTTTGTGTGTAGATGAGGCCTAAAGGATCATTATAAGAAGAGGAACATTAGGTTTCATTATTTATCTTTCCTTATTGAAGGCCTTTGGCTGACACATGTGGATGGTTAAATTATATGAACTATGCCTTGAAATGGATGAGCAAATTCTTGCTGTTCTATCAGTCAGTGGTTACTATATAAATAATTTTTTAGAGGGAGAGACGCTCACTAGAATTTGGGAAGTGAGCCATATATCATATATCAACTGTATTAACAAAGGGCATGTTTTCCACATCCAAAAGATAAAAGTTTATACTTTGGGAGATGGCAATGCACACAACACTGATCATGGAGATATAAAGTTTTTAAACAAAGTAAGATTTAATGCTTTCTATTCACCTATTACCTCAACAGAGTAATTAAATCATGTAAAACTTATTTTTAATAGCCCATGGCATATACTGAAGAAATTATTTTATAATGAATACGTGTTTAAAACACTTGGGATAACAAATCTAAATAAAATATGCATTTACACAATATTCTGAAACCTTTATAGCTCTGAAATAGTTCTTATTTGGCAAAAGCACAGACAACTACTTGGCATTAACTAAGTTAGCTCCTGTAATTGTAATCAAGGGAAATCACCTCACTGGTACTCAATTTCTAACAATAAGCTTCATAAAGCTTGTTAATGAAACTCACTGTTTCAATCTTTGTTGTTGGAAAATACTTCTTTTCCCAAAGAAATAATAAGTTGTAGGAATAAACCCCAAATCTAATCAAACACACTTTTCACTTATCTTTCTGAAGAAGTGTCATAGAAACAGTGGCATTTTACAGCTAGACCTGCAGCAGGATGAAATAAATGGTTAGGTTTTTGATGCAAGCCCTGTGAGAGGGGATTTCTTGCTCAATGGCAGATGTCTGGTGTCCTTGTGCAACTGAATGGTGAATGGTGCAGTCCAGAGATGCCTAAGTCATTGCTCAACTATGGTGGCCCCTGGAAGCAGTCCAGGGCTGCTAGGGCTGTCCTAGTAGTATGCCACAGCATATTGCTTGGACAGATAACTGGTGGAACAGATAGGTCCAGCAATAGTTTGGCATGACTGGAGGAGAGTAAAACTGCACCCAGACATTAGTGTCTTACTGACTTTTTGCATATGAGAGGAGCAGGGCAGTAAAAGTGTGTTTTGAAGTGAATGTTGGCTTGATAAAGATGTTGTTAGGGTATTTAAGGATTTGTACCTAAAAGTGTCTGAGAACGGTTGGATGGAAGATAAATATAGATCTGCAAATCTATGCCAAGATGGAGCCATTTCCAAGCAGAAACTTAATGGAAATTTATGTAGCAGAAATTTCACTTGTTTAGACCTTAGACAGTCTCCAGAGTTAGGCAGTAACTGAAGTGGATTTGATATCAGCATCAGCCTTGAGCCCAAGTTTCTCTGTGGCTTTAGCATTTATGAAAATTCTTGAGCATTTTGTATTTCTTGTGAACATGGTTTTCTTGTAAACTTAATTCACAATGATGCTTTAAAATAAAAGAATGATAGTTTTAAAAATACTGCGAAAATGACAGTAACTGCTGTAAGCCAAATATATAGAATTCATTCTGAAATTGTGTCAATATTTGCTCCTGCACTGCCTAACTATCATGATTTCCTACTTCCTTTTCCTGTTGGTAAGGTTAACTTTTTTTTTAGAGGCTGGACTTTCTGAGAGTAGATGCACAGGGTCTTGGCATTCAATGTACTGATACGCCTCATGGAAGTCAGTAGTAGCTATATAATGGTAAGAGGAGTGTTCTGTGAATCTCCAATGAACAGGGTTCTGTGTTTGCATAGAATGTTTTTGAGACAATTCTGTTTGTACAACTGTGCTTCTGAGGGCAGCAGTATAAATCAAAATGTCATTGTGTAAATAAAGTACTGATTAAAACAATGTTATCCAGAAAATTGCTGTTATAAACTATGATTCCTAGCACATATGAATGAACTACACTATAGGAAGACATTTGTTCAATTTTTATATCTTTTTTGCTTTTTGTGAATACAATACATTCCAGACATTTGCAGATATTTCAGTTTGAGGATGGTGTTTGCCATCTACTTATTCTGTACTGCTTAATTATTGATAGTTTTCATTAAAAATTCTAGCTGTGTATATGTGGTGTTTGACAGATAGGGGAATGCACATCTAACAAATGGTGGATGCTTATTTTTTTGCCTGTTCCATTTTTAATTTTGGAATGAAAGTCAACTACATTCTGGGCTGTATCAGAAGCTAAATAGTGAGACCAAGGAAAGTGACCATCACTCAGTGCTTATTAGAAAAGACATGGAGTTTTGGGTCCAATATTAGGTCTGTCTGTACAAGAAATTGGTAGAACTTGCATGATGGTGCCAAAATCCAGTTATTGAGGTTCTTAGAAATACCTCTGCCCAAATTAAGGTGCAAATGAGACCATATGCCAGTCAATAGTATGGGTTTTATTGGATAGTAAATAGGAGAGAGAGAGAGAGAGGGAGAAAGAAAGAAGTAGAAAATAGATGGGGGGCCAGAAAGAGAGTGACAGGGACAGAATAAGGGAAATATCACCACTCCGTGGATCCCAACAATGTTCTGTTGATCCACTCCAGCTGCTTTCCTTGGTGGTGAAGGTCCCCCCAAAAGGCACAGAATCCCCTGGGTTTATATCCCCTCGAGCCAGGTGGCAATGTCCAGGCAGGTCCCTGGGGAGGGGGTAGTCCCTTACAGCAGACTCTGGGTCTGTTCCATCACCTGCAGCCCTGTGGGGCAAGGCCCAGCACTTTGGGGGTCTTTGATGGATTGTGACTCCCCCTCAGCTGCCTCTCACGGGAGAGTCCCGTGGATGTGTCCTGTGGGGTTGGGGGTTCCTCAGCTGGGCCAGTTTATATTATCAGAGGATGGGTGTTTATTGTCTCTGGCCCAGATTACACCACTCACCCAAAATCTCCTCCTTCCCCCCTTGGCTAGGGGGAGTCTGTGTAAACCTGGTTTCTGTGAGCTGTGCTCTGCCCCCACCCCAAACGTGGCTCCTGTGAGCTTTGCTCTTCCCCACCCCAAACTCAGCAGAGGATGCTCCTCAGCACAGCTGGTGGCTTTGGCCTTTTGGTGGATGCAAACCTTTCCTTCTGCCTGAGGTGATTGAACAATGGTTTCCCTTTATCTAATCAGCAGTCTGACTTTCCAGTTCAAAGTCCCAGTCTTCAGGGAGGCTTCTTTGGTTTTAGCTTCATTATAATGAGCAGAACTTTATATCAATGTTTGAGGCATGAACTATTTTCAGTGTCTGACAGATGGCCAGCAAAATGATGAGGGGTTGGAGCACTTGCCCTATGAGGAAAGGCTGAGGGTGTTGCTCTTGTTCAGCCTAGTTAAGAGGTGGATTTGGAGGAACCTAACAGCAGACTGGTCATACCTGGAGAAAACAATGCGTCAGGGAAATGAATAGATAGTTGGTTTCAATGTCAGATCAGGTCCTCAGGTCTCAGGGCTGGGAGGCAGGACACAGTCTATGCATCTTTACAGACTGAACTGTGTTTAAGTTATGTTGTGACTAAGTGTCACAAGTGTCCTGTCCTAAGTCAGTGACTGTGTTGTTCTGGGGTGAAGATTCATAAGGCACCACTTCAGGAAACTTCTGTGAATGTCGTACAGTGCTGATGTACAACTGGATGTGCCAAATATTGCCTGGTCAAATTCTGTACTGGAACAAATTCCACTAAAGAAATTCCAATGAAGTTAGATCAGTAGATGGTTTTGTATTTCATAAGGGTGCTTGCTTGCTAGAATGTTTGTGGAAGTGAAGAGGAAGGAGCTGAAGGTAAGACACATTGTCAGTGCTCGGATGTGCTGTGTGGTGTATGGTCAGGTTCTGGGGAGCACTAGGTGCATTCTGCCAGGCCCAAAAATGCCAAGATCTCGTTGACTTCTGATTATATTGTCTGAATTTAAAGTGATGTATGTGCATGCCAGATGTTTGTGCATGCCAGGGCTGCATAAACCACACAGGTTATTTGTCTTTCTCTATCAGTATGCTGGTGATGATCCTCCATGCCCATTAATATTGATCTATTCAGCTATTGACAGCTAAGCAGCCTGGGGGAACAGCATTGTCTTCCGGGCCTGCAGGGTGAGTGTCATGGTTTGAGACGGTAGTGGCAGCAGACTAAAGTGGCTTGAATACCCAAAACACTTTTAGTCACAGATGGAACATCTGCCCTGTGAGGAAATGCTCAGAGAGTTAGGGTTTTTCAGCCTGGAGCAAAGAAAGCTCCAGGGAGACCTTATCCCAGCCTTTCAATACTTAGAAGGGAGCTTAAAGGAAAGGTGGAGATAGACAATTTATCCAGTTGTGGTAGGATTAGGGGTACTGGTTTTAAGCTAAAAGAGGGTAGATTCAGACTAGACAGAAGGAAGAAACTTTTTACAATGGGAGTCACAAAACACTGGAACAGATTGCCCAGAGTTGTGACCACCCCACCCCTGGAAATACTCAAGGACAGGTTGAATGGGGCTCTGACCCAGTGGAAGGTGCACTAGTGGAAGGTGATCCTGCCCATGGCAGGGGGATTGGAACTAGATTATATTTAAGATTCCTTTCCAGCCCAAGCTATTCTATGGTATGTTTGGTGTTAGTGTGTGACATGGCATCATCATCCCACAGGAGACACTGCAGTGCAGTACCAGACTGGGGAGGGGCAGGGGACATTTCTCCAGGCCACAGCTCAGGGGGTCTCTGCCTACTTCTGTCAGTTATGGGATTGGGGAGGTAGGGATATCTTCCATTCTGACTCTCCAAGCTTCCCACAGCTGCTGGCTGTTGCCTCCTTGGGTTCAGGGCTCAACCTTCTGTAAGGTTCTCCCCACACAGCCACAAACAGCTTCGTTACAGGGTGAGACTGGAGGGTCCAAGCTGAGCAGCCCCAGCCACACACTCAACTACCATTAAAACTTCCTGGGTTTTTTGGGTCTGATCCTCCAATGAGACATTAGATTCTCATTGGAATTCTCAAGAGGGAGTAGCAAATGTGAACATTTAGGTGTCACATACATAAAAATGAGCCACAAAACTGTGATGCTGGATCCTTTCAGAGTGGCCTTAAGGCTCAGCTCTTCAAGAGCAGCAAAGGTCTTTTTGCTTTCTGTTTTCTTTTCTGTGTACCCATCTGTCATTTCTCCCTGAGTCTGTCCTCCTTCCTCAATGCCAAGCTGCTCTGGATAATTTGTCCCAATTAATTAGATCCCAGAGCTGTTTTCAAAAGCCCGTATTATTCAATGCTGTTGACTACCTATTAAATGACATAGTTTAGGATCCTATAAGGGAAATCAAGCATTTATCTTACTTCTTGTCTATGACCATAGCACACCAAAGAGCTGGTATTTACATGGAAGCCATCTGAAATGCTAATGCAAATAATTAACTCCAGTCTTCAGACTCCATTCAAATTGCTCACTGAACCCCACACCGATTCAAGAAGTGTAAGTGGAAGCTTTTTTTTTAATGAATCTTTTCTTAGTACTGATTGAAACTGTGATTTACTCTTTTTTTTGCATTTCCCTTAATGTGAAGTGTAACTAAAGGAGGTCTGTAATTGCCTATCCTTTCCTAGAACACCAAACTTTTTGGCTGTTTTTTTCTGTAATTCTTCAGGAGACTACATAACTTTTAACAAGGCTCCCCAACCTCCTTTTTATGCCCAATAACACCAGCTGCCTTCTTGTGTCTCTAATGAATGTATCTTCCCCGTCTCACTCCACCACCTCATCACTTTCATTGTGTTCCCCTTCTTTGACAGGTGGTCTTGTGGGTATAACGACATCATTAAATAGCTCTAAAGCTGCTAGTAAGAAAATAGTTACTGAGTGAGTCAGAATACCTTCACTGCCGTGGCTGAATGAACAATTTACAGTATTTGCTAAATTTAACTGTTTCTCCTCTGCTTGATCTCATCCATTAGGTTCGTAGGTCAGGATAGAGTTTCATTTCCTATATAAAGAGATTTAAGTCCACCTGGAATATTTGGGGCTGCCCTTACCCCCTCCTCCCACTCCCCCCCACACTGCTGCCATGGGTAACAGAAGGTTTCCAGGTAACTCACATCTTGGATAAACACGAGTAGGGCATGCACAATACCCTGGAGCACCTACCACGGCGTTATGAGCCTATATGTGACTGAGTCAAGCAGTGAAATTGCAAACCCGGGTCATAATTCATTCATCCTTCAGGAATTCATCAGGAGAAAGAAGAGGAAAAATGTAGCCCCATCCAAGGAACATGGAAATCTGTACAGACTAAGGTATTTATTTCTCTACAGGACTCCGAAGCACACTTGCACAAAGCATACAAAGGATTCTGCTGGATTTTTTCAGTGTGCAAATTTAGTTTTCACGAGAGAAAATTAATTTTAAGATGCCTGGTTAAAGAAAAGGTCAGGAATACTTCAACCTAGAATGTTATTTAAGCATGTTCTATTTAACTGAGAAATTTTAATGGTAGTGAATAAAGTGCAAGAATCAGCCAGTGATGAGCTCTATTAGCAAAAAAAAAAAAAGTCCCTGATGCAGCATTTGTTTAAGATAAGCCCTGGCACTCAAAAAAGAGACAGAATAAACCTTTTGCACAAATTCAAAAGCCTGATTAACTGCTCTTAACAGTGATTGCCAAACCCAAGTATGCAGAGGGCACAGTCCCATCCTTTTCTCCCATTACCTAGTGGCAGACATACTGCTCTCATCTCTGGGTAGCTGAGGAAGTGTCAAATTAGAAGTCACTATAGGAAGCAAAATCACCACCACAACAGATCCCTGGGTGAAGACTGGCCTGCTTAGATTAGAGTTTTGTTCAATTTGTAGTCAAACAGCAGCAGACAGGCCACTGACATTCTGAGGTTTTGCTGTGGATGTTACTGCTGGGCATGATCCACTGGTGGCTGCTGAATAATGTTTGACATTTCCATTTTGCAGTTCACAGGACTATGACACTTCGTGTCAATGCAAACAAACCTGTCATGGTCTGATACTGTATTTTAGGTAGTAGATTGAAAATTGATTGTGTGACTTATGTGAATATAAATCCCACATTTATTTACCCTGAAGCATGGACTTGCAATTAGTCAATACATATTCATAAAATATGGGTTAGGTAAATTAACACTTGCCTATTGTAAATTACAACTGAGAATAATTTGCGGTGGCCTGAAAATCGAAAATGCAGTTCATTTTAAAATGGATTTGATGCATTGCATTATTTAACCATTCCCTGAATAATTTCAAGCCATGAATTTATGTACAACACGAAGTATTGCTGACATGCTGAAGAAATTTGCTTAGAAAAATAGTTTTTCTCTTCCATATATTGATGCTTTTTTGCATATATGTTTTAATTGACCAGTTCTGAAATAAAGTTATTCAATTTTGCCCCATCTAATCAGCCTTACATTTTTGTTACAGTGAGATCTATACCCTCCATAAATTTCTGATATCTTTATCCATGCTACTTGGCTTCTTTCCTTATGAGTTAGACTATAATGTATTATGTCTAATCTCGGTTAATATTGGCTTGCATTTCTCCCACCAGGATAAGTTATACTTTCCCATCCTGCTGAATAATAGTTTTGAAATGAAAGGAAATGGTGGCTTCTGGGAGAAAGGACTTCACACTTTGGCTACAGACTGCTTGGAAGATATTTGAAGCCCTGCTCTGCCTGCTTTAAATCCACGCCTGAATCTGCCTCTTGGCTGAATGCTTTGTTCCTGGACTACTGGACATAAACATGGCCAATGCATGGTCTCCAAAACTGGTCAATAATTCTTGCCAGTGGAGGAGTGTAGAAACTGGATATATTGGAGAGCTCTCTCTTCAGTGCATGTCTCAGTTTTCGGTAACAGGCAGTGAAGATGCTTCCTCAGCCAGCAGTGTTTTCCTCTGTGTTTATAGCTTTTACTGGCTTTTCACCCTGTTTGAGGATGTTTTCTCTGTTCTTTCTCTCTGATATTTACCTTAAGTTAAATCTCGGCACTGAGTGGCCTTTTAGAAATTTTCACTGAGTCCCTGTTTTTTTGGTAAAGGGCTTCTGTGTTTGTAAATTGGAATTTCTGAGTGATAATATGCTGCTGAAAAACCCAAAACACCAGGTCCAGTACAGAAAACATGGAGTATGTGTGGAAACAGGGTGTGGGTGATTGTGAATTTCTCAGTGGATAGTGCATCAGAGGCAAGGGCCAAACTTCAGAAATTACATTCCTCTGCCAAAAAATTATGGTATGATAATGATGTTCTACAGCCTTTCTCTGAGTCATGTATTATTCTACAAGCAGGTACTTAGGTGTTGAAGTCAACACAGGTGAGTGAGGTGGTATTCAGCCTAAATAAAAGTTTGGTTCAACCGCTAGAAATATGAGGAGAGGACAGGATAAGGCTGACTGTAATTTGTACAACCAAACCATGGATTTGCAGTTTCTTGTGGTGAACATTAATGGATGTGTGATACAGATTTGTCCTTCTGGAAATGCAGCAGTGTGGAATTTTAAAGTATGTTCATGCCAAGCAGGAATTTTCCACTTTCTCAGCCTACACTGAGCAGTGTCCAACATAGGGTGAATTATTTTCTCTTTTCTTCTCAGAACCAACTTATTTTAAAATAAAGGGGGAAGAAGTAAAATGCTTTTGTGATTATATATATCTCAACCACATAATCGTTCTTCTATGAAAATCTTGAAGAATATGGAATTACTCTTTGCTCAGAGGTTATAACATCTATCTTATCTCTTAGGTCATATAGAAAGTTTTATGTGGAATAATGAGTATTCATCTGTCTGTAACAGCAAATAAGGGAATGTAAGGTGATTATCCTCTGGTATTCTTGAGTTGTTGGTGTTTTGAGCAATACTTCCTCACTTGTTTGAAGTGCCTGGGTCTCAAACAAATCCATATTCAGATACTTAAATATCCACTTGCTTTAGAAGGAACCTAAAAAGTCAGTGACTTCCTTTCTGTTCCTTGGGACATGTATACTTACATATCTTTCTATCTTTTTGGTGTTTAAGGTATATTCCCAGCATGCTGATGCTCTTGGAGAAATACTGTTGGAAATAACTCATATGGCATGTTGCTCAGATAGTCTGGTACAGATGTGTAAGGGGGAGTGTTCCAGGACTACTGAAAGGTGCCTTTTGCTGTCCTGTGTTGAAGGTAAGATCTGCTTTAACTGCCTCCTTTGGACAGTATGGGACTGTTTCCTTTGTGACTGGGATGACAGAGGTACTCAGCACAGGTGGCTGAATGAAGCCAAGTGGGATGATTCTGTCGTGTGTCTCATTGCCTCAGCTCTCTCGGTGTTTTCTCTCTGTTCCTCTCTTCCTGGACATTTGCAGAACAGAACAGAAAACATTTCTGAAGATTTCATCCCTGCTCATCCATATTAACTATGGTGTCAAGTCCAGCCTGGTGTCAAGAAGCAGTGGTGTGACAAAAAGACAGGCTGGAAACCTAGCATCAGTGCGGAAACCTGGGTGTGGAAGAATCACTCACTTCCCTATTGTAGAAATCTCCCCACCAATGACTTCCTTTGACTCAAAATAAAATGTACCTGATGCTGGATGTTGAATGCTGTATTTAATTTCATTCTGACTGACATCAAGTCTTGAAATAAAATTATCTTGAAACAAAATGTCGTAAGGTTACATTTATGAAAATTCTAAACAAAGAAATCACACTGTTTTAAAAAGTGTTACAGAAATAAGTTTCATCTTTTCTGGAGTAAGGTTTTGGAGTTGTTTTGTACCTAGGAAACTGAGTTTTAAGAAATGAATTTACTGTTTTTTTGAAAAATACTGATAGGAAAACTCTATGTCTCTCAGTGAAATGAGAGTAATGCTGCTCCTGCTCAAAGTGAACAGTGTTCTATATACTGAAAGTAATGGTATTTTCCTCAGCTTATTGCACCACATAAAATAGGTAGAACATTTCTAATTAAAGAAGTAATGTCATATGTAGAGGGCAGGGGAAAATGGGGTACAGCATTTTAGGTGCCAAAGACTAAATAATTTCTACCCTCCTCCCCTCTCTCTCTCTTTCTTTTTATCCCTCTCTCTCTTTGTATTTGAAGACCAATGTGTCTAGTATTCCCCTTTACAGCTTATAACATGAGACATGAGTTTTTAGCTCCCTTCCCAGGGAGCTAAGAATTCACAGGCTTTTAAGTTTTGCAGCTCTCTGGTAGAGGTTCAGGTTAAAACACACATAAAGCACAGGTCAGCCACCAAGTAGACAGCCATAGCTATGGCTCCAGAGTGCATTTTGTCTTCAAGATGCATCTAATATTAGTGGTTGAGTTTGTGTCAGGAGGGAGCTTTTGAAGAAAACCCTGTGCATCCCCTTTACTGTACTTTTACTCACACAGCAGAGTAGACTGGAAGTGCACAAATTGGATTTCTTTGGCATGAAAGTGACCACAAGATGTACTCCAGGATTGCCTCAAATGCACTCCAACTGTTAATGGACCTTCAGTTCACAGGAAAAAATTAGAGAGCTAGGCTGATGTAAGTCTCCTTCACAACTCAGGTGTGAGTGATGGTCCTTACCAGCAGCTGTGTCTCTCCAAATAGCTACCCTTGGATCACTCACTAATGTAGACTTTTTTGTCCTGTGCAGGAGGTGGAAACAGGTGGACTAACAGGTTATTTCACTATTCACTTTTTCACATGTGCCCAGTGATCTGGCAGTCTGGCTCTTACTCACGACAATCTGGCTCTTCCTCCCCAGCTTCCATCTCCAGTTGCAGTCCTTAGGCAGCTCCCTGCACAGAGCTGGCTCGGGTGATAGCTCAGATTTATAATCCAATCAGGCAAATAGACAAAGCAGCTGTGACCACATCTGACTGAGGCATAGGTGAGGGAGAGCAGATAATGCTCGAGTCATGGATGATGGCATGGGAGCACAGACCTGACTCTCTGCTGAAAAAGCCCCCTTAGGGAGAGGCTCAAGGTGCTCATCCCATTTCATACCTGACTTCTGTCCTTGCTTGAGGGTGGATAAGTGCACAGAGATAAGGAGGAGAACAAAGCACTTGCAGATGGCCATGAATTTTATTCACCACTAAAGCTGCCTGCCCTGATGGAGGCGAGCTGACTCCACCTGGCGCTTTCTTTGGAGCTTGCTTGCAGGTTAGTGCAGTATTCTCCTGCCTATGCAAAACCTCCACAAGAACCTTACCATAGCTTCCCAGAGGTTTATCTTCCAATACCTTTTATTTCTGCTTCTGGTTGTAGTCTGAGATAACATTGATCTTTACAGCCAGGTAGGTGGATTCCATATTCCCCGTGGAAAGATGCATATCTCCACAGGTGTCTGCACTGCAGGTAGAGGGTTGCTCCTCCTGGAATTTGTAGGGCAAGTGTGCTCTGCACTGAATCCTTAGATCTTGAATTTGTTTCTTTCAGACAACCTCCAGAATCAGATTATCCTCCAGAGTATGCAATAGAATGACAACTTTTCTGGATTTGATTCCAAAGAGAGTGATCGCGATATGATACAAGAAAAAAATTACTTCTTCTCTGACAGCTGCTCCTAATCATCACATTATGGGCATTTTTAGAAATAAACAATCGTTTGCAGAAGACAAATCTGCAACTCTGTAATGATGTCCCATTGCTGACTTTTGAAGTATTTTAAGTCTTAAAAAGAATTTGATGCTTCAAAGAAGCAATTTTGAAGGCTAAAAGAACAAATATAAGTTTCTTCTCTGGCCTTTAAAAGAACATAACCTACTGGTAATTCCAGGAGAATTACCCAGGAAAATGGCAAATGAAAATGTAGGAATTTCCATTTTCTTAAGTAGCTATGTTTTTCCTGCAATGGTAAAAGAGGTGGATTTCCTTTTAATATTGAATGAGATTATATGCTCAGCAAAAAGTCAGAAGAGCAGAGGTGTGATTTCAGGCAATCATAAACAGATTTTCACACATCTTTGGTTAAATTGTTGGGAGAATTTGTGAAGGATTTGTTTAGGAGACAAAGTGCTCATTTTATATCACAGCTTGATACCTTCAGCATTGGTTTTAGGTAACACAAGAGGGGTCCTGGCCTTAAACTTTACAGAAAATTGTATGACAGAGGCAATAGAAATAGAAAACATTTAGTAGTTTGGTTGTTCAGAATGATGGTGGAATGGTATACTTTACATATGTAACTTTATTTCACCTGCTTCAGAAAAACCTGAAATCATTGTGTTTTTCATTTTATTCAGTGAGAAATATATTTATTTACTATTTTGTGAGAACTCTATTTCCAAAAAGCTTCCTAACCCCTTCAGATTTATAAACTTGGGGTAGGAGAATGGATTTTACCCTTTTGCTGGAAGCCCTGTTTTAATTTCTGCTCCTTGCTTAACAGTCTACCAAGTACTTCTTTCACTTGTGACTTCTGAGACA
>VZTN01027969.1:1763-39839 GCA_013400515.1 Erpornis zantholeuca
AATCACTCAAGATAAACATAAGAGTTAAGGCATTTCATTCAATAAATTTGTCAAAATTGCCTAAAAACTCAAGCTATAAAGATGGAACACAAAAATAAAGTGGAGCAACTAAGTTACTTACATGGTGTCTTTTAATTGACTGTAAATACCAGGGGAATTATTTGATTATTCTGGTTCTACCAATTGTTCTTCGGATGTCCTGATATGGAAAGAACACACCACTGATCACCAAGACTTGAAATGAGTTTATCTAAATTCACTAGCTTTATTCTTATATGCTCTCTTTTTAGTTAATTTCGCACTCTACATTTTCTTCATATTTTAGTATGCACATGTAATGCAACTTTGAATTTCTTTATAAAATTGTGCTTTCTATCCAAATTAAGCAATCAAACACTGAAAAGAACTATTTGGCCTCACAGAATATTGGTTTGATTTATGCTGGTCATAAAATATCAATCATAATTTTAAAGCAATTTTATAAAAATGTCATTATAATCACCTTTTAGGAAAGTTGGTTCACAGTGATGGAATAATGCCTGAAAATCTGATAAAACTGTTGTCTATTTGCTTGAAAAGTGATAAAAAACTTTGACAGTCTCTCTGTAATTTCTTTTATTATTTTTTTCATATAAAGAACAGCAGAATGAAAACTGCATAAATAAATAGATGATTACGGGAACTTAAAAAAACAAAGGCACTAGTAGGACAAGATAATTCCCTTCTCTCCCCACACTACTTTCCACACAAATAAAACATCCTAGATGTTGTGAAGACACATCTTGTAGGTTACCAGCAGAAATGGGTTTTCTTTCCAAAAATCCCATATTGCTTCAGCCTTGTCTCATTAAAATGTAGAGTAAATCCTTCTTCTGAATAATTTTTGTCAGGTTTTGAAGAATCAGTAAACAGGCTAGAATGTTTTTCTTTTATCTCTCTAAAAGATATAAATCCCATGAAAAAGACATACAGTGAGTCCCACCTGCATCATCTTACCAAAATAGGATTTAAAATTAATCTTCAAAAATCCGTTTTATGGCTGCATTTCTCAGTGATTGTGAGCTCTGTTTGAATGCAGTTTTAAGAAACAAAAAAGATTCAGAGATTATGATCTCACTTCTGAACTACAGTCCAGTTAAGAGATAAAGAATTAAACATCTGCTCCTCGTCTCCTTATACATCTTCTAAATATCCATGTTTTTCATGTTATTTTCAGTAATTTTTGCTATTTGTTAGAATAATACCATCATTAACTGTAGCAAGAAAAAATGGATTGAAAATCTTTCTGAAATCTATTAGGCATTGTATTTCTTTATTGTTTAGCCCAGTGCCCTGTGAAAATAATGAGGTACTAAAAAGTAACCAGATTATTGCTGAGGTATTTTTTACACCATTTAACACCTAACTGTGTGTTAAATCCATACAATATTTTCAGTGGGTTTCAGAACCCAATATATTTTAACACTTCCATTTTTTTCATTTGATTCATAATAGTTCTATCCTATGGAGCAGTATCACAAACGAAATCTACTGACAGAATCACCCAGGGGAGATTCAAAATTCATAGGACATAAATGATCCCATAATGATGAGTTGAGTGTACAAGGAAATCTGTCAAAATGTGCTTAGGAGATATTATTTTTTAATAAGTGTAATAACTAATGCATGAATATCTGTTGCCTTTGGGTCCGGAGGAAATAGCAATAATAAGTACAGTGTGAAAGAAAAATAAGAAAAAAAAAGGCCATACTAAAAAAAGAGAGAAGTAATAAAAAAAACCAACCCAAAACATATTTATTCATCCAATAAATGCACCGAGTAAAACGGTGAATGTGCTTCTAGCTAGATTTTCCCAATAAGCTATTTTTATCGGAAAATATAAAAGTACATGACTGAAGTTACTCTATTTTCTCTTTCAGACACTTCCAGCTCAATTAAGCCAAGCTATTTTCTTTTTTTTTTTTTTTAAAGTGTCACAGTGTCAGACTTGGACTAAAATATTTCTTGATTTGATCTGTGACTTAGGTCACAGTCAAACTGAAATGTTTCACAACTGACATTTACTCATTATTTTGATTTCAAATAAATTAGAATAAATAGTGCTTTATTTTGTAAAAAAATGCATATACATTTTGAGATATGGAGCAGATTAGAACATGGCAGATAGTTCCATGCACTGTGGCTGCCAGAATAAAAGCAAAGAAGTTTTCTGAGTTATTGTACTGAGCATGAACAATATATGATGGTAACAAAAACACGATGGCGACTTTTTGGCTTGAACACATGATGCTAAGAACACAAAAATGAGAAAACAAGCAATATGCATGGAATATTGTTTTTATAGCCATTATCTTTAGAAACAATTAAAATATTAACTTCATGTCAATGGTAGTATCCATTTTACTGCTAATGACTGACTTCTAGAGATGCCTTAGTAAGTAAGAAAAATTATGGATTCAATTAAATTTTCTAGTTTTATTTACACTCTTATGAATTAAAATTGGTTTTCTTGTGGAAAAATATTCAGATTTAATCAAAATAATAATGTTGGAACCTTTTTTTTTAATAAGTAGGAAGTACTATTTAGCTTACAAAATACACAAAATATGCAGTTTTCTTACATATAATAATCTCCTTTATGTCATGGATTGCTTGGGCTTTATCCACATCCTGGTATGCCTGTAGAGATCAAAATTCAAGATTAAGTGGCAAGCATTTGATTTTTGTTTGAGACCCACTGGAGCCCCTAATTGGCTGTGAGCAAAGAGCAGGCAGAATGGTTTTGAATTCTGTCTCATCATTCTCTTGATTTCAAAGACAGTGTGTGTTTTGGTTCTTTTAAAGTGGAAATGATTACTAAGTTATAATAATATCTACATTTAAAACAATCAGCATAACAATTCAGGTTTGAGTATTTAGTGAAATTATGCTGATATGCTCCCTGAGAGTTATGTACCAGTATCTCCTTAGCGAGGTCACTCCCAGAAAGTGCAGAGAATTCCATGATCTGGTTACCATTTTAAAGTACTGCTCAGTATATTTCATGTGTGACAGAAAATATGTGTTCTTCCAGTAACTTAAACAGTTGGCCTATAGTTACCCAATAATGGTTGCTATTGCCATGGATGAAATTTGGATGGTTAAATCTCAGCAGAATCTATGATCTATATTTTTCCAGCCATATTTTTGCTTCCTCCATACAGCATGGTAGAAGTAGGCCCAATGAATACTGATACTATATGAAGCTTTCTATGAAGGCTTCCAAAATCTAAAGCTTGTTAGGTTGGTTTGACAAACTTATTCTAAAAGATTTCTTGTCTCAGAAATACCACTTGTCTCAGGCAAGATAGAAATTTGACAAGTCTCCTTCCCAGATGTGTTAACATTTATCCTATGATAGAGAGCAATTGATGGGTTTCACTTCGTTCCCTGTACGAGCAGGAAACTAGATTCAGTTATACAAGAGATCTTTTCCAGTACAATGTTTCTTTGAATTGGAACCTGGAGACAGAGAATTTTCTTTTAAAAATCTATCAGATGGCAGGGAAGATTAAAGAGATGCAGTAGATCACTTGCTCAATTTATCTATTAGGATAGTATTGCTCTTTTGAATATTCTGCTTTGTATGTTGTTCAGTGCAGTTTTAAATATCTCAAGTGTAAGAGCTTCCATCGCCTCTCTTAAAGAATCAACTTGAAGGAAAACAGGTTTTATGACAGGGTGTCTCTCTGGCTGCATCCATTTCTTTTATTAGTACAGTAGCCATAGGTAACCCCTGTCTAGGCTAGGGAGCTATTCAGAATAAAAGCAACCCTTCACTGAATGTTAGTAGCTGAGAGACACAAAAAACTAGTCTTTCAACAGCAAGGGTCTCAACAGAGGTATCTGATCTTCAGAAAACTCAAAACTCCTCTAGACCTTCCTGCACTAAAAATTTTTGCTGATTGTCAGGGAGTGAGCACAATGACCTTTAACACATTCGTGCAATCTCGGAATGCTTAACTCCAGCATTTATAATAATTTGTGTTCTTGATTGATGCCAATACCTAATGTCTCTGTCTGCACAATCCTGCATTTCTGAGCAGTCCTGGATTGTCACCTCCCCTGCTGGCTGATCCATCTCAGTCAGATCCCAGTCTGAAGCCATATGCCTATTCACTCACAGGTGTCACTTCCTCACGGGCTTTGTTCACTCCTATGTGCTTTTCCAATCTACTTTGACTATTTTCACAGTGAATATTAACAGGTCCCCAAAGACATCACTTAAAAGTTGTAGGTGAGTCTTTTCACTTTCCATGAAAAAGTTATCCTGAACTGTTATGTCAACGGTGCTCTTTTCACTCTCTTTCAAAACACTGAAACACTCTTCCCATGAGCTTTCCATGTCAAGATGCTGAATTATGATACCATGTGATTATTAGAAATTTCCAAACTACTGTGAAAATTGAGAGAGTAAACCTAAAGAGATGGAAACATCCAAATGGAGTTAAATATTGTCTTGAACTTTTTAACTCTCTTCAATTTTTTTTTAAGGTAGAAGTGACCTTGACTATCAAAACATGGATGCTTTCAAATTATTTTTTAAAACAATTTGTCTAATAATATAAAAGCAGTTTTCATATCTCTACCTTTGTTTGCCTCACTATTCTAAGACCATATAATAGTAAATCCATTTTCCTTGGAATTACCATAAAATTATACAGCAACCTTATCCACAGTTTTTAAAGTGTTTTACATTTTAGTGATCTAGGTCTCTCAACATCTTTTGAGTCATATATAAATATCATTATCACAATTTGAACAGATGGAGAAGCTGAGCTGCTGAAAAATCAGTTAAACCTCTTCTCCAGACTCAGTTCAGAATAATATTCACAATATGTCTAAATTATATAGAGGTGCCCTTGGATTGCTGCATCTCTCAAGTAAGTGAAGTCCACAAATGGAAATAGTATATGTATTATGCTTGGGGCATGAACTATTATTTCCAGGTTTTGCACTCTTCTTTGCCCATATACTTTTCAGGTGTCTGTAATATTGCTCTACACTATAGCAGTGTGGCTTGGCTCTCAGACAGGCCCTCAGAGTATTTCTTGTTCTACTTATGGCACCAGGGACACAATGCCATGGTGAAAAGAGGTACTTATCTGAATATTTTCTTTCACAATAAGCAAATGAAATTATAGATTTTTTTCAGTTATTTATACTCCAATGGATTTGTACATAATTTTCTCTGCTGACATATTTACAATATCAAATTTTTATCCTTTTTTCTTCTTATTTTTTCTTATGCTTTTGTTTTGTTGTTGTTTTTTTTTTTTTCCCCACAGAAAATGACATTTTTTAACATCTTTGCTACAGCATTTAGTTCTTAGGAACTAATTGAGGACATGCTAAATATTCCTTGCCATCAGCAAAATTAATTTGCAGCAATGTAGACAAATAGTCTATCAGGGACTAATAGATAAATTTAGGGATAATTATGCTTTATACTGCACATTTTCCTGAGCAGTCTTCTTCATAATATCATAAAATTAGATATGGGTGTGGAGGTATTGCAGTGGTTATATTCAAGTCAGTGTAGAATTTTTAAGTGCTGCTGACCTTGTTTTATAATATTATGTTCATTTCATAACAAGAGAATGACAAATTTCAGAAAGGTTTTTGTGTGGACTTGAAAAATCAATATAATAAAGATGAAAGTATACACATGCACAAAGTAACAAAGTTACTAGGAGACTTTATGGAAATTTATGGCTCTAACAATATTTAAACTAATTAGAAGGGTGAAGGTTACCACAAGCAAAGGGTGAAAGCAAATTCCTGCTTGAAACATGTGTAACTCTTTGTAACTATGTATAAACTGGAAGCCTCTGTTTAAGCATTTCCAGAAAAGTGGAAGACAAAGTTCAGCTGGTGTAGAAAAAAATCAGTGCCATCTACAATATATAGGTTTGCCTGGAACCATCATGTTTTCCTATCCTACAGGAGGGTCTTAAATAATTCATCTAGTTTTTACAATGGGAAGAAAAATTATTTACAGCTTTGAGGTCTTATTCCTTTACGGAAATGTGAATTGTGTGCAAAAGAAAAAAGAGTTAAAATCTCCCACAGCCAAGCTGGATAGTTCTCCATATTCATGTTCATCAAGGGAAAAAAAAATTTTAAAAAGTGAATTTCTATACATTTCAATCAGAAACCAAAAATCAAGGTGCTCCCTATCAACATTAAAGAAATAAGCATCTACAATGTGTAAGTAATGCTCAATAAGAAAAGAGGAGTACTTATGCACTTAGCTGATGTTTGTTTTACTGAAGGTGACTTCACACTGACATACCTTAAATCAGATTAGAAAACACTTTAACAAGTTTATACTCTGATTAATTTTTTCATGAAATGCAAATGAAAATAAATTGTGTAATGATATTGTCCTCCTTATCACTTGAGAAGTAACAGATAACATTTTTATTTAAATTAGAGAATCTCACCAGGGATCTTGTCTTTTTCACATTCTCTTCCTCTCTTTAGATAAACCTCTTTATTTTTCTTTCAATAAGACTTGCCCCTCTCAGGCAAAACTATTATCCCTGTAGCATGAATACAGGCATTTTAACAGCTGAAAATACTTCATAGGAAAGTTAAAAAGACATTGCAAAGGGCAGAGGATCATTGTCCTTAGTGAAATCTTTGCCAAGTCTCATGTCATGCTCATGAGATTTTTATTTCCCTTGCAAATCTTGTTCTTCAGTGCTTTCTAATTATAACTCTTCTTATCTCTCTATATATGCATATTGACTTGCTGGATATAGCACAGATCTTAGCTTCAGCATTAAATAGTAAAACATGTCATTGGCTGGCTCTGTAGCATGTGAAAAATATACCTTATTTCAGCAACTTGAGACAGTCCTCTTTTACATACCACGTGAGGAATTACAATTCCTTCATATAAGATACGAACACTAGAACCTAGTAACCTACCACATATAATTTTGTGTTTTTCTCATATCCAAGATGCAAGCAGATATTTCTCTGCAGCCTAACTGTATACTGAGTTGCTGACTGGAGACTTTATGCCCTATCATTTTAATAACTATGTTCAGATACTTATCTTAGACTTCAAGAACTATCAGCCCATACAACAAAACTTTAAAAAAATTACTTGAAACAAGATTGCTTCTGCCAGTATTAAGTGACAAGAGACACAGGACTACCCAAGTCCTGAACTTCATTCACCAATACCAACTTCTTCTAGCAATGTCGATTTCCCTGCTTAGTTCACACTTATGATTTTCCCTTGACAAATTATATTATCAAGGTATGTCATCAGAGGCAGAGCTGTGTCATCACTCTCACAGAAATCATTCCTTGTCAATAATAACAATAAATGTGTACCTATTCAAAGGGATAAATAAAGAAGGAAACCCAAACAAGACCAAACTAACAAACCTAAAAACTAGTGAATAAACAGAAACCCCAGAAAACTGTAAATCCAGGCATGTCATGGGATTCCAACTGTGAAAGCTTAGTAGTTGGGTGACAATGCATTTTCTACAAAATAAATCATTTCAACATGGATTGTCCTATAAAACCTCCAATGCTCATAGAGGAAAACAAACAGCTTGAGAATAACAAGTTTATACAAAGAAATACAAAGGCAAGAGTAGGTGGTAAAGGGGTGAGTTATTTCAGCTTAAATGTAGACCCCTGCAAAGATTAATAACCAGATGACATTAAATATTAAAAGAGAGAAAAAGAGTGGGGAGAGGAGAAGGAGACAGAGAGAATAAATGGTGTGCAGCTATAGGGATGAGATCTCAAACTGCTAGGCGAGCCAGCCAAGCAGTGATTGGTTGCAGTGACATAAACCACAAAATGGACATTTGAGCCAAATCTCCCTTAAATTGAAACCAGGAGATCTAATGTTTTACTGTAAACAAAAACAACTATTGAGTGGGATTTTTCTCTTAAGGTTTACATTGATTGTACATCCAAGCAATCCTCACATCTATCACACTGTCTCCTCATCTAAGATATGAAACAACTGATGGTATATGTGGCTTTAAAAGTCACTGGGTCACAAATGGGTGAAGAGAAGAATACTCTGAGGCAGCACTTGGTTTGTTCCTCTTCGCCTCTAAGAGTTAGTATTAGCAACTGTCAGAAGGAGCATGTCAGCACAGAGGGACCTTTGACCTGACTGTGTACCCTTGGGCTTACTCTTTATGCTCCTTCCACATGGCCTCTATTTTTCCCTCTTGTGTTTGTAAATCCATCTCATTATAGTCATAGCAGCTTACACTTTTTTATACAGGAACTTTTACCTCCGACTTATGATTTTGGTGAGCTTTTCCTCTTTAGAGCAGCAACTTTTATTCTTCATCTTTCCAGCTCCTGCTTTTGTTCTTAAAACTTAATACCTAATTTTCCTTTCCATATAATGGGCTTTTCCAGAAATGAGGCATGCTGACAGGACTGCATACACAGTCACAGAAGTCAATTAAGAAGAACAAGAAACAATACTAACACCTAATGAGTCCATGAAGAATTTACCTTACATCACTAAGATCCACATAAGAATCTAAGGTATAGACCTGGATGAAAATGAAGGTGTTTTGAATTCTAGTTTGATAAGATGTTTAGCTGAGATTCATCTGCAGAAAGACAAGTGGTTTGCGAATGTCGGGGCATCAGATTCCAGCGTGTGCAGTGGGCTGGGATGTGTCAAGAGCTGGAGCTGGGGCAGCAGCAGGAATGCTCCTTTGTCCCGCACAGCCGCGGGCTCTAAGCAGCCTCCAGCGGCACCTACTGGCTCTCCCTGCCTCAGCTCCGGGCAAGCATGCCCACTCCCGAAAGGGCTTTAGCCCTGGTGCCCTACAAATTGACCGAGCTACTCATTTTGTTTCATCCCCAGTTGACAAAATAACAAGGAGGCACTTCAGCTTCTATCTGGCTGAAACAGTAGACGTGGTACTGGAGTCACAAAGTTATCTCCAGACATCTTCCATGTGTGATGAGGCTCTGCATCACCTTGCTGAGTACTGTAGCTAAAAGTGAACACTGAACTGGGAAACGCAAGGAATTTACAACATTGCCTCAAGAGCTTGTCTAGTACCCTCAGAGATGTCACCACCAATGACACGGCAGCCTGAAAAAAACCTCACAAAAAACATATAAGACAACTTCCACAAAAATATATGAACAATTCTGAGGAGCAGAATTTTAAAGTCAAAACTTTTGGAGATCAGGATTTTAAATAACATGAAAATCAGTCAAAGACCTTATATTGACTTTCACAGAAAACAGAGCAAAAAAGCATAATTACACCTGGATCAGGACTGAGTATGTGGTAAGCTCTTGGTTCTAAACTATACATTACAGAAAACCAGAAGTATCTGGCAATTGGAAGTTATAAATAATTTTAAATATTTACAAAAATTAAAACAATGATAGATATAAAAATATGTGTGTAATGATGGGCTCTTCCTCAGTCTGGATATTTTGGTGTTTTTGTTTGCTTTTCTTTAGTTGCTTGGTTTTAAGTTCCAGCTATATAAAAAAAAGATGAGAATGTGTTTCTCGAAACTTTTAGGACTATTGAACTCTCAGTGTTCACAGTGCATTAAATTGTGTTATTTAGAACAGAACTTCCTGTAATTGCCATACATTAAGAAAATAATGCAAGGTTTAATGGTGTACTAACAATTGAATTTATTGCAAAGTACTAGTGGATTTCTCTCAGATTACTTGGAATTTGAGTAAAATGCAGTAGCTAGCAGGGAAAATGCAGCCTTTCAGACGGCAACTGTGTTAAAGTCCAAGTTAAGACAAGCTACATTGCCAGAGCATTTCTCCCTATGTTCTTGTCTTTATACAGATGGATCATACCTTTTATCAGGAAAGGAATATGGAGGGCATAAGACACTGTGTGGGCGTTGTAGTACCAATAAATCAAGGACAGGATTTATGTATCTTTCTTTTTGCTAGCAGTACTGTCACAAAAAGCTGAACTGCATGTGAGAAACCAGACATGTATGAAAAGCAGATGGCTATGTTTCCACATAGTTAAGGCTGTTTGCTAGAAAATAAAGTCACACTGGGCAAGCTGATACCATTCTTCCCTAAAAGCTCTTTTATTATTGGTCAGGGTGGTGCACAGTTTTATATCCATTGGGCTTTTCTCTGGTGGATACAGAAATAGCTGTCATTAAAACTGATTTTATATTTGTATTAATTTGTATGTGTATGTTTCCTTCATTCTGTTGTCACTGTATCAAGTTATTATAGCATAGTCTCTACAGACCATGGTAGTTATTTTAAAATTTCAATAACTTTGTCAAATGAACAGTTTTATTAGGTGGATGAATACACATCATTGAATCAGTAGAATTGAGTCCATGTAAATTCATTATTAAATGTGGCTGCAATTCAATATGTATCACCAATATCCTTAGTTAATTAAGGCAAAACCAAACATTTTAGACTGTACTTTATAGAGAATTCAGACTTGTCTCTGTCTGCACTTATTCTTCAAGAGAATATGCCTAATATAATTTTCTAATCTAATGAGTTTTATAACTCAAAGAATGTAAATTGCACTTTATGATGCCAGAGCAGTGAACACCAGGAGAAGTTACTTAGAAAGGAGAGAACTAAAATATTTAAAAAGAAACCAAAACCCCACCCAGTATCCTAAAAGTCTGATTAATTAGAGTGACCTGCTTTGTATTTCATATGTCAAAGAAGAAAAATGAATGTGTACACTAAAGCCATTTACTGTGCTCTTGTTCAGCAAACAAAGTATCTTAAATAAAAATAAATTCCATACATTGAGGTATTTAGGCAAGGAATTTGAAATATAACAGATGACAAATTGTTGGACTAGTGCTCTGTGTTCCACAACTTTGTGAGAAACTTTGTATTTTTTTTTCCTAAAGACCTTTCTAATAATTTTATTATCTTAAAACTCATCCAATACAAACTTGTTGATAATGATAGCTAATGCATAAGTCAGAAACTGCTTAAGTGAAAATATATTTGAAATTAATTCAGAATATAGCATACTGAAAATTAAGTTCAAAAGTTAATGAATTGGAATGATCCCTCTGTATAATCCATGTAAGTTTTGGGTTTATACAGAAACTGTGTGAGGAGGAGGCTTCTGCCATTCAGGCAACAAAACATCTTTCGAGAAGGAAACTAATATAAATAAAACTTCAAAGTTGGGAAAGGAAGATCTTAGATTATGACTTTGATTTGTCATCAGCATTAATATATGCATATTTGTATGTGATGTTATTTATATTATATTTCAGTAACAATAATTAAAATTAGGCAATTTCTTCAGATATCCTACTGGGATCTTGATAGCAAATAAAAACAATTAACTTTGATATCTTTTTGTTATTAAGCACTGGATTCCAAACTAAAACTACATTTCTGGTTTCAAACCTCTGAGATAGGTGAATATTGGCAGCATTTAGTTTGGAAATTAAAGCATTTAAAGTACATGAAAGCAAATCTCTTAAGCAAATTTCTTGACTTGTTTACTTAGACCAAAACTAATCAAAGTTTCCAATTTTACCACCTCTGGCTGTAAGACTTATATTCCTTATATTCTAATAGCAATTGCAATTCAAACACAATGAACTAGGGACTTCACAACAGAATAAAGTATTTTGTTAGAGGTTATAAACTCAAAGGCCATAATTGTGTTTAGACATTAGGTAGGACTAAGAGAGTCCTTCCATACAGTGCTAATTAGAAGGTATAAAGTAGCAAAACACATCAGTGAATAAAGTTGGCTCTTCTGCTGGCTGAATACACAAAAAATAAGAAGCCCCAGACTCTGAATGGAAATATTAAGTATAAAAGATTTTTGAGGTTGTCCATTCAAAGAGGAAGAGTCTTAACCAGAGGGAGATAAGATGCCTTGTACTCTGCCACACTGAATGTTATGCCTGGTTATTTTGAACATTTTACAGCAAGGAATGTTTTGATTGATTTTTTCTACCCTAGAGGAATTTATCAAGTGTATCTCTAGCAACAAAGTGGTTAAAAAGGAGCAGATGGGGGTTTTTTGTGCAGCTACATAAAAATAAAGAGATAATTTGAGAAGTTATTAAAATGTATTTTATGTAATAAAAATTACACATTGTTTCCAGTTCTTTTGCTTCTAATTAATTGAACCTAATTTTATACAGGCTACAACAGACTGGAAGGGATCATGTGTTAATTTTTTAGTCTAAATCAGATCTAAACTGAAGATCAAAGACCTTATGTTAATTAAAAGGATGTCTCTCCAGTACATGATAACAGGTAGGCAATTTCCATCATCTTTCCAAGAATCAGATTATTAGGCTACTGGGACTTTACAGATGTCCCAGTTCTAGAATGGGTGTGAGCAGCTGCTCTGTAATCTCAAAAATGCCCTTAATCTTCACTGAAGTTTTCCTTCTGTTGCCTTAATTTGATTATGTTTTTTTGCTCTAAATATCAAACATTAAACAAAGCATTAAACCTATTTTTGATTAAACAGCACTAAAAAAACCAAGAAAATATTTTATGTCTCATTCATTAGCAGAATAAATCTATGGAGGAATCCCAATCATATTTTAAAAAGTTAAACTAGAAGATCTCTTTGAAAGGTTATGTTTAGAATATGTTACAGAGGAGTGTACCTATAATATAATCCTGAACATAGAAAAAACTCACCAAATCATACTTAACAACTGGGGAACCTACAGAATTTTGTTAAGCCCGAGAATTAGTTAAACAGAAATGCAACAGGAGATAAAGTATCACATCTTTATTTACTCCAACAAGTAAAGCCTAGTTTTAATAATTCATTACAGCCTTGCACTGAGCTAGTAACTTTGGTGAAACATACTTTAGAACAGCAAGAATGAAGCAGGAAGCTTTTAATTTCTTTTTTCCTTGGTTATTCTGTAATTGGCTTGTGTCTTTCGCTCTAGGGCAGTTTGCTTTGTGACATGAAGGAGTCCATAAACAATATTTGTATTGAATATTCTAATTTTTTTTTCCAGAATTAGTAAATAACTCTTCAAATAGCATGGAAGGTAGAGCATAACTTTTGTGTTCATTGATGAAAATATTTTATCATCTCAAATAGTTGAAGGACCCACAATAAGATCTAGAGCTGATCAAAAATAAATGTCATATCTTTTTCCTTTGCATCCAGATTTTTACTAGTCTCATAGTAGAAACTCCAAACCATTTTAAAGATAGCATTTTTAATGGTATAAGAAGCTATGGGGTTTTTACTGTAAGGTAAAGGCACCACTCAGATGAAGCTGTACATGCTCTGGTAGAATAGGGAACTAAATTATGCTTTTATTTCCTCCTTGAAGCCTGGAATTTGTTTAATAAGATTTTCCATAAAAGCATTTACTGTGTACATAAAGATAAAAACTTCAAAATCCTTACAGCATTGCTTTTCTTAGCACATAAAAATAAGACATAAAGAGATGCAGCTTTATTCCAAGTGATGTTGTTAGACACTTTCTTATTCAGCTCATCTGTGCTCTTATGTCAACGAGCATTATGTCTACAGTGCTCTGCCCTAGAATAACCATAATTGGTGAGATTAAATTGGAAACAAATTCTTATTATCAGTGATTTTTGAACTTGCAAAAGGTCGGGAGAAAGGTTGGGAGAATTTTACTCTCTACCAATGTGCAAAATAGACTGGACATTCCAGGAGGAAAAAAATAAAACATTTATCAAAAGAAATAGATTTGCATGTTAAATCTGTAAAAAGGCTGTAGTTAATTTAAATGTCATTGAGGAACATGGGCTTTTATTAAATTCTCTGTTCAGGAATACTCTAATACCAGCTGCCACTTACAGCACCTATGAATGACAAAGTAATGTTTCTTTTATTGTCTACTGCTTTCTCATGTTTTCCTGTTTCTCAGTAAAAAAAGAAAAAAAAATATGTAGTGATAGGATGACATTTTTGCACAATTTAATCCTAAAACTCATAAAAATTATTTTTCTTCCATCTTCTTTAAAAAAAATGCAAATTCTTTATAATTCTTTGCTAACCCCAGTGTAATAAATTCCTCATGTACAGATGCTTATATGGGAGATAACTTTTGTGGGGTTTGTTTTGTTGCTTTTGGGCTTTTGGAATTGTGGGGGTTTTGGGTTTTGTTTAATTTTTTGTTGTTGGTGGTGGTGTTTTTTGGTTTGGTTTTTTTTTTTTTTCCCCAGAAAATATGAATACAGGATTTTCTCAAATATACAATATACATTTCATCAAACATACACTTACTTTGTTGGGGCAGTGGTCATGATTTCATACACAAATTATACATTTAAACATTTAACTGATAAATAGCATTGGAAAATATGTTACAAGAGTGCACTTCCCAATACTGATACCTTCCTCAGCACTATGTGTTGGAACTTTTGTGGCCACTGATCTCAAACAAAAAAAAAAAGTGCTTATAATCTCCAATTTTCATATTACAAAACTGACACAAAATGGTTTATGTGAGCACCCAGAGCAGACCCACACTTTCACCTGTAGTTTTTTTGTGGCTATCATCCCTAAGCACAACATTAATGAGATTACAGCTCAAAAAGCATACAGTGATGCACAACAGCCCCTTTATATTTTAAAGAAGCCAGTCATCTAAGTCACATCTCTGATGCAGATGGAAAGCTGTTCACAAACAATACAGCAGGGTAAATGACTGTTTTAGTAAGAAGAAAGTCCTCCTTTTAGGAATAAAATCTTACCCTAAAGTAAAAAAGAAAAAATAGAGTAAAAAAATTATTCTCCAAGTGTCATTTACCTGGACCAAAATACATTTATCTAGAATGGAATGTGACACACACAAGAAAAGAGTAGGAATCCCATCTAAAACAAATGTCTTTTTTCACTCAGCCTCCGAGAGGCTGGCATCCAGACCACCAAAACCTCCATGCTTTCACACTGGGGAACAGATCCACCATCTGCAGATGAATCCATATGGTGATAAAACCACATTTGTAGTCCTAATCTCAATGATAACATGTGATAAATAGGGATTTTAAGTGGGAATTGATCTCAATAATCTTGCCTATGAAATTTTAAGATGCTGTTTAAAATGCTCAGTTACATTTTCTCAGAATAGGACTAAAGGAAAAAAACTCTGGTTAGTAAAAGCAATATTTCACTATGAAACTTCTAACTACTACACAAAGTTAAAAAAAATTAAATACTCACACAAATCAACTCTGATTCTTTAATGCTGTCACATAACAAGCTGTTAAATCACACAAACATCCCCTTAGAAAGCTATCAAAAAAAATTCCCTCTGATCAGTTCACTACATGAAATGAAAGGGGAAAAAAAAGTAGAAACCTTTAAAAATTTGACCCATTTTACAACTGAGTTCACAGTAAAAGTCAGCTAGAGAGGAAATGAGTTTTTACATGGTTCCAGTTTTATGTGGAAAGATAGATAAGTTGCTGATTGCATCAGTAGTTGTATTTATCGTTTAATCAAATGAGAAATTAGAAGCCAAACCTAGTAATTCAGATGCTACTGAATATATTATCTTCTCGATATAATCACAGAGAATTTCACTTCAAATTAACTCTTGCAATCCAAGTAATATATTTTATAAACCTGAACAAACATTTCCTCTCAAAGATAGGCACATTTCTCTCCCATTTTTCATTTGAACAATTGTTGCCTGAAAAGAGATATCTTGTGTTTTAGAGGTCACCTGCTCCTGCTGTTTGTTCTGCCCCTGAAGTCATAATCTTCTGCCTGTGACATCACAATTAGTTTCTGCAGAGCTGATTATAGCCACAAACCAAGGATTATGACTTCAGGTGAGAGAGAAGCAGCAGGAACAGATGAGCTCCTGAGGAAAATGTTCCCTGTTCATGACTCTATCCTTAGAAACAAAGTGCACAAAGAAATTGTGCTCAAAACAAGATACTTATGTGAGATGCCAGTATCAGTTAGGAATTGCCTATTGGTCAAATGCATGTAATTATTTTCCAGATAAGTGCTGAAAAGCAAGAAATGGAAAATATTCAATAGACAACACCAAGGTTCCCAGAACTACATTTAGTTTAGACTTACAAGCCCCAGATTGCCTCATTATGTATTACCCATAGTACACAGTAGATAAAGCAGTGCATTTCACAATACCAGTAAAGATATTGCACCAAAGCATTTGTAACTTAGGCTGAATGAGAACAAGCAGAACTGTAAACAGAACTAGAGTACAAGATGTCAGGGCAGAAAAAAACAAATTAAATAATAATATAATAATATAGATCTTGAAACTAACAAATGTAGATTTTAGTGTGAGTTATTATCTGCTCTGTGTTTAAGAAAAGGGTTATTTTTAACTGCCTGTCAACTTTAACCCATTGAGAAAAGCAGTGTTTTCTGTCTCATGGTGACAGCAAGGGGCTTTGGGACTCCACCATTTGCTTGCTGAATTACTTTAAGTAAGTCACTCATTGCGTCCAGATCTCATTAACTGTTCTGTGAAATGCAGTGCTGCAGCCATTAGAGAAAAAAGGACTTTTCAGACCTTCAGAAGTCTGTATGTTCTGAATGTCAGAAATATCCATATCTATCTATCTAGTAATTCTCTCACTATAAATATATGCATGAAGGCTTTGGGCCAGATTGTCACTTACTGTAAGTTACTGCCTTAGAACCAGTGCGCCTACTAAAGGATAGAAGGATAGAAACTTCACAGACAAAGAAGTGACAGTTACATTGTAACAGAAGTACAGGATGAAAAAATCATTTCCCCTTCTGGTTTTGGATCAAGAAATACATTTCAAAGGCACCAGAAATAATAATTCTTGCCAATAAATTAATTATTTTCAAAAAAACACTGTTGTTCAGGAAAAGAGAAAAAATCTCCCTTTAGTGAGATTGAAAATAATAACATTTTTAAAGCTGTAAAAGTTTGCCATGTTGACACTGTACTTTGAAACCTGAAAAAGCTTTCATTTTGACTCTGCAGAAATACAATATCTGTGCTCAAAAGCTTTCCAGGTATTAATATTTCATAAATCATAATTAATTTTTTTAAGTCTTACCTTGATGAAAGAAGTCAAGCAGCTAAGATTAAGTCCTTAATCTTTAAAACTTCGACTTGCCCAGAGGACATTCCACTGGGCTACATACTCAACCCCCTATTGATTTTAATTTATATAAATGATCTGTTGCCTCCTCACACTACTGTAGGAGTGCCATGCACACTGGAAAATTAGAGACAGGCTGGTGATAATGAATTACTAGGCAGACACTTTCCACATGGGCTGCTGCTAACACTGATTTAATTATTTCTTCAAGTTAAAATTCGGGTTTAACTTTGAGTATTGTCCAGGCTGTGACTGGATGGCTAAGGGAAGTAATACCTATCAGGGCTTATCTGACTATGAATCACATTTAAATACAAAAGGGAGAAGAAAATAAGTAGACTAGTATCTAGTACAACTAATAATAATGAAGTACCTAATCCAAGTGGATCTAGTTCAGAAAATGTGAAAAAGGCCTGAGGTCAGAGCTAAGGTGCACTAGTTTGAAACAAGAAATACAATTAAATTCACCTTTTTGGCTGCTTCTGACTTTCAGAAATCTAATATTTCCATTTCTCTCTAACTCATTTCTGGGCAGAAGGCCTGTACATTTAAATCATTCCTGTGCCTCTAAAACATAGGTGGTATGTAATTTTTACAGAAGTTCTCATCAAACTACTGAAACTTAACTTGGGCAAGCTGTTTTTGTTCTCAGTGGCTCTGATAGCTAGATCTGCAAGAGGTCTGTGTGAGGCCGACTGGGATTACAGATGGGGCCAACCACTCTTCTGAAAGGCTTAAAAATATGCTTCTAAGTTCTCATGCTCTGATATTGCACATGGCACTTGAAGTTTCATCTTTAGCTGCTCTGAAGTTTCCTTCAGAGTGTTTTGAAGTCTGTAATTTCTGGTGGCACACAAAAAGAGAGGACTTCTGAATTACTGCATGTTTGCCTATGATTCCTTCAGCCATGTGACCTCACAGTCCATCAAAAGAAGATACTATTTAACTGTGCAAATATCTACTGTACCATTTGAGCTACTACCTGAGTCCCAGATAGAGGCCAGTATGCCTGGGACTGCAGAACACTCTTCAAGCAGGCGGCTCAGCTGAAAATCCATCAAGTATTTGGAAGTCTATGAGGAGTTACAGAGAAGGAGCTGATAATAAATCCTTCTTAAAATGTATAGGAAAAGTTCCTGTGTAAACTCCACTGACCATCCTGGTAGGCATAAAGAGACTGTTGAGAAAGCTGAAAGATGATTAAAGATTGCTAAATTAAAACCTTTACAAAGACAAGGAAAGGGATTGTTCTCAAGGGATTATAAACAAGGAAGCACTGAAATGATATTTTACAAACACATCCATAAGTTAGGAAAGGTTATTTTGAAGTTCTAATACTTCCACATTTGAAAGATGCTGGAAGGTAGGGTTTCTTGAAGGCAAGGTCTTGGGGTGTCTGTCTGTTTTATTGGCGTCTCCTGCACATTAACACCTACTGACAGAAAAAAAATAACAGATATCAAAGGGAAAAATTTCCCAACCTAAAAAGAACAGGGGTGTTTCTCTATATGTACATCTCTTGCTGAATATGCAGATGCTCCAATTTTATTTGTAACCATGACAATCCCTACTATCTCATAAGGCCCACAGTGGAGAAAAGGCTCCCTCTATGAGGTCACCTATGCAAACCCCAGTTGTGAATCTCCTTGTTGCAACCTACATCATCACTGCATGTGCTGGATACTCTCTGCTCATCTCTTTCTAGCCAAGGCAGAGTTATGATGCTGTGGAGAAACTTCTAGCAGTGTTGTTTCCATCTTCCAGTTCTGAAGACACTTCCCACTGTTAAAAATTTTTGTTCTTTTATATGAAATTTCATTTTATATGTCAGCTCTTTGCTTTTGATAGCAATTTCATTACTTTTTAATCAAGTTGATGGTCATCTTAAGTAAATGTCACCATTGATGACTCCCTCACAGCATTATCAATTTTGGCTAAAATCCTCTTACTCAGAGGTAGATGATAAGGTAGTTTATTCCTATCAACAGTTTATACTCACAATCTTCCCTTATAACCTGTTGTTACCCAGGCCATGTCACCACCACGGGGAGGCCATTTGGACTGCCCCAAAGTACTAAACTCCCTGAGTATTGCCAGGAATTTCCACTTGATCCTGCAGTGCAGATCCTATTGTGTCCCACTGGCACTGGTATATGCCCCCTGCACCTACATTCTGATCTATGCTGTAAGTATATTTGATAAGCCAGAAAGTTCATCCTTCATAGGAAGTAATGGATTTTTCTCTTGACTTGAGCCAGAACATAATCTGTATTGGCCTGTCCTGGAAACCCAAAATATTATTGAATTCTAATAGTTACCTTTTTAAACTCTAGGCTCTTTTTGTTTTGTCCTTGCTCGCTTTCGGTTGTTTGTGGGAAGAAGGAGTTTTTGTAATTCTGCTGGGTTGTTTTCTGTTCTTTTTTTTCTTTTTCTCTTCACTATCTCTGCACACATAGTCAGGAGAAGAGGGAGGGCTGCACCCATGTTTGTCTCCCCACACACACAGTTGTCCTCATCCTTGGAGGATGTCAGCCTGGAAGAGGGGTTTCTCCACCAGTTTTAGTTTCTCTTAGTTCCCAGCAAGACTTTGAACTTTCAGCAATTTTGTAACTAGTGATTATTACTATTATTTTTCTTGCCTGTTGCTATTTTGGTTTTTGAGTAAACTGCAGAGTTTTTTCCACTTACGTCTACTTCTATTCGTCTCTCCTTATTGGTAGAAAGGCATTAGTTAAATAATGCAGTGTGGTAGTCAGTGAGCCACGTACCACATCTTTCCTGGACATACCTGGGCAGCAACTCAGTCTGCTCCAGGCACACAGACACACTTGTGCAGTGCAGGTGGGTGCACACAGACACACTCATGCAGTGCAGGTGGGTGCACACAGACACACTTGTGCAGTGCAGGTGGGTGCACACAGACACACTTGTGCAGTGCAGGTGGCACACAGACACACTCGTGCAGTGCAGGTGGGCACACAGACACACTTGTGCAGTGCAGGTGGGTGCACACAGACACACTCATGCAGTGCAGGTGGGTGCACACAGACACACTTGTGCAGTGCAGGTGGGTGCACACAGACACACACCTTCTGATCTATCACACCAGGATAGATCTGAAGCTGAGGGTTGGTCAGAGACAAAGAGGCAGGAGGTGGTCCTTGTTTCAAGATCTGAGGTTTTATTTCATGGGGGATACAAGAACAAAGCCAAGGAACAAATCAGGGTCTAAGGGTTTTATGCGGGGATGGGAACCAATGTGAAGAGGGCAAAGGGGATGAGTAAAAAGGCAGGGTTGGGGTACTCAGTCCAATGGGAGTACAAAGGACGAGCGGCTGAGGAGGAGTGGCTAAGGGATGGAGAACCTTCTAGAACGGGGTACACAAGGGGGAGGAAGGGGAGGAGAATAGGCGAGGGGCTAACGGGTTAGCCCAACAGGGGGATTTAACATAGAACTGAACTGCCCTACAGGAAAAGCCTTCTCCTCACTACAGCCTGGAGGGAGGTCATCTTACACCTCCAAAATGTCCCACTAGCAGCTTGCTGGTTCAGGGAGTGCGGCTTCAGCTGCTCCAGCTCCAGGCTGGGCCACTGCAACTGTTAAATCTAAAGGGACAGTAAATAATTTTGGAGTGTCTGTCTCTTAAATTATCTTTAAACCAAGACATGGACCCACGCTATTATTTTTATCTGGAGAAACCAGAAAACTGAAAGTTTAATACTTCAGAATGATAAACAAAACTATGGAGTACCTTGCCCGAGTCAGAAATTAATAAAATGAGGAATGGTATTCTATGCTCTGCCAATGCCAAGGGATTTGTATTCCAAAAATTTCATTTCACTAGTGTCATGTAGGTCTTGAACAGACATTTCACACCACTCATCACTTTCAGAGACAGAGAAGCTGCAATTACATCAATGTCTTTAGTGACACCAGTGACGTATCTCGAATGGAGAGTCACTCTTGTTTATTCTTAAGGATGTCAGTATTATTTCTCCATTTCTAAGTATTCAGGCTTGTTTGTGGGTTACAAGAGCAATATCTTCAATTACATGAAGATGCCTTGAAACCCAGGGACATAGGATCATAAGAGGGATCCTGGATCATTAAGTCCAGTCTCCCTAACATCAATGATATGTACATAATTTAGCTGACTTGACACATCATTCAGGCTCCACTTTAGAGACAGGGTTTCCTCTCATCATATCAGCTTAGAGATTGGGGTCTTTTTGCTTTCCAGATGCTTTTTCCTAGTTTTAATTATTATTTTAGTTTACAGTTTGAATGTTTGTACCTATCACCACTTTATATCCATTTCTTCCTATACCAGCATTATTTTTCAGATAGAGAAGAAAGGTGTTTTTCCTAGCACATATAAAATTGATGTGTTTGTATAGTGGAAAGACTTTTCCACATAAACTTTAATTTTCTGCCCTTCAGTTTTCCCTAATAAGACAAATTTTCCAGCTTTTTAGTTACCAGTGTGGGCCTTGTAAATCTGTCTATTAAACAAAAAGAGCAACCGTTTTTATTTAGTACCTCAGAATAGCAGACACATTATCAATGAGCTTTTGTGTGAAGTCTCATTGGTGACAGTGTCTCCTGGAAATACATCCTCTGGTATAAGGGTCACATTGGATTTTTCCATGGTCACATCAGTGTCTGTACTCATATTGTGAATAAATAGATAATCTTTTAAGCAGATGTAATTCCTGGCTGACAAATTTCTAGCTTTGATAGAAATTTATCTCTGAAACAAATCTTTTATCTTTCTTTGTTGCAGAGAGATTCAGTAAGACATATACTTCCAAAGTGTGATACTTTATGATACCACGCCTAGTAAATGGGTTGTTTTGTGGGTCTTTTTTTTAATTTTCTGTTTTATAACAGCAGTCTGCTGAATATTTTTGACAAAAAGATCCTAATCATAGTATTTGTTGATGTTGATGTAAACTATCTTTCCTCCTGCCACTTTTCTTTATGGTGATTATAATATTTTCTCTATTCCTTTATGGTCATCTGAATGCTATTTTTGTTTTTTTCTTTTGACTCCAGACACGTCTTGGTAACAATTTGCCCCTTCTTACTTCCTCTCCATCATGACTCAAACTCTTATCTGCACATGATCCCTTCCAGTTTTCACTGCTGCCCTGCTGCAAAACTTTCACAGGTGAGTGCTGGTGCTTCACTGAGCTGAGAGGTCACTGTTGAGGACAGCTCCTTCACTGCACTCTGCACATTCTGCAGCCAGGTTGTCTCACCATCTCCTGTGCTCTTCAGCCCACCTGGCTCAGCAGCTACCCTCAAGTAAGCAAAACACAGTTGAAAAAAGTCCTCTGTGCATTTTCCTATACTTTCTCAGCACATTGCTGCCTTATTGGGTATTTTTTATGTTTTCTTGGGTCAGTCATGCCTTAATTTTGGTTTGTCATTCATCAGCTGTTCTTCATATATCACTGAAGGCAGAGACCTGTCCTCCAATCTGAGCATTACCCAGACTTCTAGTTGTATGCACAATACACATTGTCATAATAACATAAATTAAGAAGTTCAAAAAACATCATATACATCAAGAAGCTTGGGATTTGAAACATATTCTGCACCAAGAGATTAATTTCATGCTTTTGAAGGTCAGTCTCTAATTCTGATTTGACAAGTATTGGGTTTTTTTGGCAAGCTGTTGTCGTAGAAGTAAAATGCATTATAATAAGTTGCAATGAATGCAGATATTCCCATCTGACAAGATTTACAGAGAGCTGCAGACTTGAAGAAAACTTATTTCACATTTTCTGACTAAAGATCCAGCTTAGTGGCATTTTTAAAAATGTTTCTAAGAACTGCCAGATTACTTCTTACTAAACTGGATTATTAAATACAATATTGATTATTTGCCTTTGTATTTCATGAGTTATGTGTAAAATCTAGCTGTATTTTTTGTGCCTAAAAGACTTCCAGCTTCTAGATACTTTGAAATTTTAGTGTTCAGCTAATTTGGATATCTCTTCCAGAGAAAGGATAATACATTTTTTAAGTTTCACTTTTCTTGTTCTTCATCTCAAACTGAACTAGACAAGTGAGGCTGGTCTCAGAATACTAAAGTTATTCTGCATAGGGCTGGTAAGCCTAGTCACAGAGAATTTACATATATCTTTTAAGTAGTTTTCTTCGTAGATTTCACCAGACATTTAGTCTAAGTTTAGGAAATGAGTATGTAGACTTGACATTTGAATCCATATTTTCAATTCCTTACATCACAGCCTGTACAGTGAATACTTCTGTCTTGTTTTGTTTGCATACCTTGTTTGCTATGTTTATGAGAAAGAGCCTAAGAACCACTTGTCAAATACCCAGCAAGTTTAAGATAAAGAACCCAAACCTAAAGAGGAAAAAAGAAAACAAACCAAACACCTTCAACTGAATTTCAGCTTCACATGACACAATAAATAAGTGGCCAAAGTTAATATATCAGGAATACAATTACAAGCATCATGAACATGTATATTGACTTTATGAAACAGGTGCATTCCTCCAGACCATCCAGTGCTAGAGGTAACATGAGAGGCTGGTTCCTGATGCTTCATCCCATTTCTCCACCTCTGCAGGGTTTCCTTCAGTCCTTCTGCTTCTCATCTCCGAGCTCTTTTGTTTGTCTGCATTTCTTGAACCTTCACAGACCTATCAGTACTTCCAAACACTGCTGGGGTGCCCTCACTGCCACACCATCATTCTTGTCTGGCTGATACATTTCAGGGTAAGAGTTCTAGGAGGATACGAGCCAAAAACTGCAGAAAGGGATGAGACAAGCAAGACACAGGATTCTCAAGTTTTCAAATTAATTTCAGCAATAATAGCGCAGAAAAAAAAAAGGTTTTTTTATTTCCATGGCTTAAAACCCATGATTTTTTAAAAACTAATTTGTCAAAACTAAAATTGCTCAATGAGACTCTTAAAATATTTACTTTTAGATATATATACTGTATAGTAGTAGATATATATACTGAAATATATACTGTTCAAAGTGAGGAAAATATTAGTTAAACTATATTTACAATACATTGTAATTTCAGTATCCTAAACATATTCCAAAATATATTTAAAAATACTATGAATTTTGAGATGCTTAGATGCTACAAGGAAAATAATTGGATATACAATCAAGTAGAGGAAGACAGAAAGCATACATCAGAAAGGGAAAACATGAGACAAAAAGGATATTCCAATATTCTGAAACGTCAAATATTTTTAAAGAAATTATCTAATAACAATTTGTAAAATAATTACAAAAATGTAAAATTCATAAATGTTTTGTCACATGCTCAAACAACTCCTAAATTTCTGTTAATAAATATTAATAAATGTTCATATTATAATTAGTTTATGTAAACAGAACTAATTTTTAATATTTTAAATATTTTTGTGACTAAGAAATTTTGTCCCTTCAAAACAAGATTAATTTCTCTGATATCAGACAAAAAACCCAAATCCTTATAAGTCAGTTAATTGATCAAATCTCTCAAATAATTAATATACTGTAATGGATTGAAGAATACTACCAAGAACTATTATCTATAATCTTCAAAAACATTATTTGGTAACAAAATCACATCTGAAGAGATCTTTTAAAATTCATGTCAGCTTTCATGAATATGAAAGATGATCTGATTTCAGCCAATCAATCATTCTTTGTGAATTATCCATTCCCCTTTCACTGCGAGGGACACATCTACTGGCAGATGAGGAATGATTCCAACTCAATTTCTCTATCTGGACTGGAAGGAAGTTTAAACAGAGAGCTATAGTGAATCTTCATGATTCCTACATGTGATGTTGGAATCATAAATCACTTAGCAGGGAAAAGAAACTCTATCTGTCCTATGAACACTGGCAAGCCTTATAAAGATGGAGTTCTAAATAAAATCAAGGACCGTTACCCTGGCAGCAGTCCTAAGGAGCCACAGTCTTTGTTTTGGTCATGATTTTGTCATTATATATTTCTGACATCATAGTATTTCTAATTAAAATTCTTGAGCTCTGTATCACTGCCCCCATCTTAAAACATGAGTAGTTTCTATCCTGCTGTCTCACTGCCTTGTTAGAGTTTGCATAAATGCAATATTCATATATTTTTAAAGTGTATTTTGTCAAATGGGCTATGCTGATAAAATGTGGGTTTTTTGCTAGTTTGGGAAGGAATTAACTGGAAGCATCGAAGGTGAATTTTGCACTTCTTATTTGTGTTTTCTGTTTATTTTCATGCAGTTAAAGACCTTAAGAGTGGGTAAATCTCTAGCCTCACCACTCTTACCAGTCCTCTACTAAGTCCCATGAAAACAGCATAGGAAAGCTTAAAGACTTTAGCAACACAGATGAATTCAGCCATCACAGCCAGCACAATGTTTCTTTCATCATTTGCCATTCCAAAGGACAAAAACACACAAGTACACCAATGAACCTCTCATATTTCATGTAGTGTTTTATCCTGCTTAGCAATATTTAGTAAAGATATCTCTCATGACTGTTGTATGACATATAGTTAAGCCCTAAAGTTTGTCTGATTTGATGGGTTACTCTGGTTATTCCTGATGCTTCATGTATTATGTTTGCATCCACAAAGGAATCTAATGCATTCAGTTAGAGCTGAAATGACTTTGGGATAACAAAATGCAAATGAAATAAAAACTTGAAGTAAGAAAATTGAGATGTGGCAAAACCAGGAAATAAAAAATACACAAAATTCTCACTATAATAAAATTCTGTTCAGCTCCAGAATTACACTGTATTTACACTATAACTAAAATATACAAGATTAAGTGTTTGGACTATTTCAGAGAACAAAATCTGTGCTTCATTTGATTTACAGATGTTTAAAGAAATTCAAAACTTTGATAAGAATTATCATGTTGCACCTCTGTTTGACTTAAAATGAATAGGCATAATTTCAGTTCATGGAATCGTAGAATCATACAATATCCTGAGTTGGAAGGGATTGAGATAAAAGATCTACAATTAAACATAGTATCTAAAATACTACTAATTGCAACCAATTACTTCATAATTACTTACAGATTACTGCAATTGAAAATCCCAGTAGACCAGGTAAAATTAATTCTATTTTTTCCTCTCAAACTTTGGGATAAAGTGACCTGTATATATAGGCTGTTTTCTCAAGTTTATCTTCTTTATTTCAAAATTTAATGCCCAGGAAAGTAACCTGCCAAATCAAGAAGAGAATAAAAATTACTTTCAGTATTTTGACAGTTTCATCCTAAGTGGCATAAAGATAAATAAATATGCAGAGGCAGATTTCCAGTTTTACTGGAGCAGCAGAGAGGAAGCTATAGTGTCTAGCTTGCAGGTGCTAGACACTGTATTAAGTTTTCTGCCTCAGTAGACTACAATCTAAATAAAAAAGTTAATGCAATTGGAAATTTCAACTTAAATTTAAAAAAAATGTTTTGTTTAGTTTCATTTTGTATTGATGAATGTATTTCACCTTTTGTTTACAATAGTTCAACAAGTGCAATCCAAAATGATATGTCTTAGTTATTCATACTCAGGCAAAATGAATTAATCTCAGTTCTTTGTTGATGTAAAGATTTCTTTTCAGAGGAGTAGCAGAATTATTCCAGACCTTTCTCTTGTAGTAGCAGTCACATTAAACTACTAGTGCCCCAGTGAATGCCAGGATTTTCCTGTCATATTATATACAGAAGCTGTACTGAATATAAACAATTCAAACAACTTGACAAAGAAATACTGAGGAGGAATGCAAAGCAAAAGTACTGCTATCTTAATTGCCTACTCTTAAATATTAAGCTTCCTTAGTTTGAGTTATACTGAGGGTGTTTAAAATAAGTCAGGTCTAATTATGTTCCACTTTCTTAACAGCCCTTTTATCCTGATGGCTCTTACATGCAAGGGGATCAGAAGGACAAATGGTTTCACTTATTTATACAACTTGATGGAACATTCCACATCTCACATCACGTTTCATAGCATTTCTTAAGCAATAGAAGATAAAAGCTTGAAATATGTTTCTCATCTTTTCACCAGTCAAAGTTTTCACAAACTTGAGGCTTTGCAGATTAAAATGCATGTACATCTGCACACCAAATGGAGCAGCTGTGATCAAATGAAGATGTTTAAGTACTTTATAAATATATCCACATATACAATACTTTTAAACTTTGTTATATTGTACTAAAAGCTCTTGATTTGATCACAGATGTTCCATGAAAGATGGCATGTTCCTCTCTGGAAATACATAGATATAGTACTGCATTTATACTCACAACAGCATGTAACATATATCTTGTAACTTACAGGAGGTAGAACAATGATCTACACCACCAGCAGCATATAGGTGAAACTGAACTGATGCCAGGGCAAATTGGTGAAGATATATATTCTATTTACAATGCTTTGGAAACTTTTTTTTTTTTTTTTATTTTCAGCTTTTCTTTCCCTGGCAGTAATATTATCTCTGATGTTTCAGTATGAATAATGATCCTACCATGCCCTGCCTTCCTAAACTTTATAAAGTAGAAACTCATGTGAATGTTTCAACAACATTCCTGGGAGAAGAAAAAAATCAAAATGTCATTGTCTTGCAGCATTTATCATTAGATACTTTTCAAGCTCCTATCTTAGGAAATCAGACAGAATAAGCTCCATCAGGAAATTTTTTGATACATGTTTTGAGAAACTCACCAAAAGTGGGATTCATCTCATCTCATTTCATCTCATCTCGATGTAGCTAGGAAAAGATAGGTTTAATTAAGTCATATCTGTAATGGAGTCAGCAAAGAACAAATGACTCCCAGTCAGTGTGCCTTTATTAAGGATAATCAATTACTCTCTTCTGAAAAGTACTATGGCAAAGTCTGTAAAGGCTTAAGATCAAGATCAAATTAAAATTCATGTTCCCCGAAAATGGCAAACCAAAATTGTTTTATAGCTTGAAGATTCTCATTTACCAGGACATCCCCTTTGCATTTATTATTGTGAGATGCTGGAAACAACATTATTTTCAAGATTTTCAAAAACCATGGTATGGTTTAAAAATGTGGGTAACTTTTTGTTTTCATCTCTAATGACCTGGTTTAGCATTAAGATTATAAGGCTCATCTACATCACCTTTTGCAAGCAGATGTAAGTTCGTTTCATGTTTGATTGAAGACAGAAAAACATACATCAGTACTAAGCAAGTCTCGTGCAATGCTACAGATTAAAAACTTTTACAGTTCCTGAACACCAGGGTGAATATAAAAGAGAAATCCCTTTATAGAAAATGCTACTCAATGCTGTATTGGTCAGTTGGGAAATCACAGGGGGGTACTAACACCACAAGGAAGAAAAAGGGAATAAAAGACAGTTAAAAAAAATGATGACTAAAGGATAGTATTTTGTAAACTCTGAATTTTGCCATATCCTCTTAGCAGTCAAAATATTTCATAGGAATAGTTAGTTTGACATCATTCAATTTCATGGAATCATGCAGTGTTTTGTGTTGGAAGGGACAATATTTGTATTTATTTACTACCAGAAAATATAACTTAAGATAAAAATAATCATCTACACTCAGTTAAGCTTTGTTACTTTATATCTCAAGCACAGGAGAACAGAGCTGTTTGCATCTCTCTATTTTAAATATCACAAAATATTTTGCTATGGTGTCAGAAAAATCTTATCTTTTTAAGCCTGTTCTTTTCAATTTCTAGCCATAGACGGATAATCTGCCTAATTAAAATAGCTCAAACCACATATTTAATAATCCTAGAAATAATAATGAAATTCTTGCCTGAAGTCGTGCCTTCCTGCCTGTTTGTCAAACAATCCACTATTAAACAGTACTGATAAACATTCCAATAATCTCTTCACGTACCATGTTAATAAAACATAGAGGATTTTTCTGTATCTTTCATGGAGTGTCCAGGTGGTATGAGTAGATTTGTTTAACTAGAATTTCATATGAATCTCTACAAATCAAAACCACTAGTTTTCAAAATGATCCACATACACTTAGCACAGCACCCCAAACTGTCACACAACTCTGGTAACAACTCTTCATAGACCCAATATTGGGTCCCAATAGTTTTCAGTGGCTCAGTTTTTCCTTGGTATTTCTGAATTTTGTCATGGTTTCCACAGATGATAAAACACTTAAAACTCAGTAAAATAATTGTTATTATAAAAAGTGTCCTAGAATTCAGCAAATGGTTCCTGTCTCATTTTTCCTGTCTTCATACCTAGCCAATCACCATGATTATCATTCCATTTATTAATTTATTTCATTGCATCATGAGGCAGTATAAAATTTGTTAAAATTATCTTAAAGGATGCTGTGTAGTGTATGAAAAAGTGATGCATATGCTAGTTGTAAAAGTCACAGTTGCAGAATTTAATTCAGTTTTGGCTTTTACATGGTTAATAGGGTTTCATTTGATATTAATAAAGTATCACCTTGCTAATGTAGACTTTTCAGGAAAGAGCATAATTGCACAGAAATGCTCCAGAAAATCATTTGCACTTGTTATGTAAAGATGAAGGCCATGAGTGAGTGACCTTTCTAATAAAAATGAAGATTTGTTCCACCTTTTAAGTAGATGCACCTGGTAGATAAATGCTTTTCTTTTTGGCCATTATCCATGGAATATCAGGGCCAGTAAAATACACAGTGGATTTATTATTAGCTGCCAGAATAAAGTGCTCAAAGACTGCCTACAAGCATCACTGCACTGTTGCCAGCATTTGAGGGGGCCTCCAGACTATGATTCACTATGAGGCCCAAATCACCTATATTGCCACCCTGGCCACGTAACTATCCTCTTAGATTCTCACTGAATTTGACATTGGGTTTAAAAATGCAAAATTTCTCTACATAATTTCATCCAGAATCACAGCAGACTCCTTTTTGAGTTTGCATTTGTAATGAGCATATTGTATTTGGGCTTTCAAGTGTGAATCAGGCAGATTCCTTCAGGAGAAATACCTTAATGTGGCCATATGTATGATTAACTGAATAGGGAGTGTGCCTCTGTCCTTTTTCTGTGAAATGGCACACTGGTATAGTAAAGTAATACAAGTAACTGGCTATAAGGAGGGGCATTTCAGAGCTGGAAGCCTGAGATTTGCCCTCATTTTCAGAAATTTGTATTCTATCATGATTAATAATTATTACAATAGTAGTCAATGAGAGACACAGTTGTTCAACATGCCAATTAAAATGTGTAATTCTTTCAGACTCATTTAACAAATTAATCTAGAAACACTTACATGTGCTTCTGAATAACTGTTTACAGAAACCAAAAAATCTGGCATGTAAAATGTAAAGACTGAAAATCTTTGGAAGGTCTATCCCACAAAATTTTACCCATTCTCTGAATAATAGTCAGAGATAAAAGAATAGCAGGAATGTGTGCCTGTAGTTGCCCTACAGTAAAATCATAGGGTGAGACATTGTTCCCAGTGAAGTCCACATTTCACTTTGTAGAAATACCATGGAAAAAAATGAGCCATAAAAATACAAATTATTATGGAGGAAACTGTATTATTTTGCTTCAAAAGATGGGGCAGCCCTTATACAAAAGTTCAGAATAAGTGATCATAATGATTCCTTTCTGACTTTAAAATAAATTTGTTTAAGTGTAGGAAGGGAACTTTTTAATGTATAAAAATGTGAGTAGAAAAATAATTCAGAAGGTTCTGAAATTTTAGAAGCACATAAGATCTTCAGTCAGGGTTAATTTAATGAAGATATCTCACTTGTACTCAAGTCTTATCTGTTGGCAGTGTATCTTTCTAATTGTTCTTTTTTCCTTTTCCTATTTTATCTCCAATTTATGCTGAGGGTAGCCCTTTTGTCCTCATTCAAGTGAAAATCACACTCATACCAAAAGTCTTGAAGGAAAGCCTGTATTTATGAATCACCTTACACAATTTCAAGATGAAAGATTTTTAAATTATCTTTAGATAAACATTTCAGTAGAGTTTCTGAGCTGGAGCAAGTCTGTATAGCTCCATTAATTTCAGTGAAGCAATGTCTCTAAGCCTACCAAGGATCTGGACTGCAGGTTTCTGTAAATTTGAATGATATTCATCCTTAAGTCTTTGAAATTTATCTCAGACTATATAATTGTATAAACTCTACAAGTAACTCTTTTTAAAAACAAGGAATATTTTACTGAGGTTTACATAAATAATGACATATCTTCAAGAAGAACATGTAATTTTAATAACTGTTATAAAATATGTTTTAAATCATAGCAATGCCTTGTACAATGCTGAATCCATAGTGCTCAGTTCTTGTTCTGAACAAACTTCAAACAAATTTGTGGCTTTTAAAAAAAAAAATTAGAGATGGAAACTACCTAATTCTCTGGGGATTACAACATGCAAGACTAGGAAGTTTTGAGTCTAAAGACATGGGGAATAACTTCCAGTGTTACAAAAATGTGTCATAAGGTTGTCATTGTCATCACAAAGAGTCATCACTAGCATTTGCAGGAATTCCAGTATATAATTCAGTATAAATGAGCATATAATTTCCACAAATAAGGGTTTCTTTTTTTTTTTGATCATAGATTTGAATCTGCACATTTCTGAAAGTCCTATGATTTTGCAGTAGAAAATGTAGGAGGTTTTTTTCCCCACTGTAAGCATATTATCCTACATCTTATCCCATCTTATCACTAGTGAAGTGCCTCACAAATACTTTTTCCATTGTCAGTTTGTCATTTCCTACCTTGATCCAGTGTAAAAGTACCAAAACACTCACAAAAACCCAAACACAAGCCTCCAGCAAATCCCTGCCTACCAAACACTGAATGAATAGTTTTAAATGTTAAGGAAAAAAAATTGTTTATAAGCATAAGCTTTAAACAGAACATTTGCTTAGGGATTTTGCCTAAATCTGCCAATTAGAAACATTTAAAGTTTATTTTCAGGAGAGGGAATATTGGAAGCAGTGGTGTCACATTTTTTACAATCCAAGGTGCTAGGTGTCTTCAGGGGGTGCATGATTAGCAGAAGCTTAAAGCTATGTTCTGCCCTCGATCCGCATGAGGAACCAGCATTCACACCAAGAGCATACACAGACCTCAGGCAGTTTATGGCCTGTAGTTAGGAATGACATCCTAAACCTTTCCTGAATGTAATGTCAAACACACTGCAGTGATATTGATTAACCTAATTTTTCTGTTCTTTCCGCTCTTGCTGTGGTGATAAACTGCACTATTACAAGCTGACACAAAGCCTGAAACTGCATTTAGAGTAATGAATGCCTTTTCATGACACAAAAGGGGTGAACCAAAGAAGTATTTAGCCTGAATTAGTGGAGGACAGGAAGTAGTCAGGTAATGTGTTTCTCCTAAACTGCTACTTCTGTCTTGAAGAATGATCCCTTTTCCCCTCTTTTCCCAGTTCCTTTTGCTTGTCTTTCAGGAACAGAAATTCTACCTGGATCACCAAACTAGGTCACAGTGTTCTAACAGTGGTTCACATGGCTCAGGATCAATTACCGGATTATGACTGCTGTCAGCTGCTGCCAAGAATGTCCAACATCAGTCATTTCCCTCTGCTTCTTTCCCTCTGTCATCAGATAAGATTGAAAAAGTAAATAATGTTTCAATGTATGCTTAACCTAATAAATGCGAACACTTTGTAAAATACAATCAGCATATGAAGAGAAATTCAACAGTTCCAAAGGGAAATGGTACTAGTCTCTCTCAGGACAAGGTTACCCTGCTCTGAGAACTGCAACCCAAAAAGTTCTTTCTCCTTGCATTTTCTTCCCTTATTTCAATGACAAAGCATATTTCCAGTTTACTAATTCACAAAAGTTAATGAGAATTCTCAGAAATGTTAGATTTTGTGACCTGGAGTATGATGAGGTGAGTACTACTTACTGATGTATTATTTAATAATACTTAGGATGCTGTTACACCACTCAATCTAAGAGACTAGAGAACTAGAGAAAAACAGGACCAGAAAAGACAGGAGAAGCCATTCATAAATAATTGATTACTTAGACAATGCCTAGATTGGAGACTGTAAAAACAAACAAACAAACAAATAAATCAGGATTTATGAGATAACATAATATTTTATACATTTAAAAATTATTAAATTTTTCAATTAATTTGTGAATTTGCCAATTTCAGAACACTTTTAACAATTTACATTAGGACCAGGGACTGAAATAATGAAAAAAAAATACTGAAAATAAATACTGAAACTCTATTCTGGAAGTCCAAAGTGGCATCTCTGCTGGCATGCCTCCTTATTTCTCCAAGAGTCAAAAATTCTGTAATTTTTGTGATTGTTGTGCCTAAGACAGCCTCCAACTATCATTTCCTTTCTAGAAGCTGGAGCAGAGCTGTGTCTTGGGTTCAGTAGGAGAATGACATTGATAACACACTGCTGGTTTAGTTGTTGCTGTGCAATGCTTACCCTAAGACAAGGACTTCTCAGTTACCCATGCTCTGCCAGCAAGCACAAGAAGTTTAAGAATTTATTTCAGGTATTAAACTGTTTTTATCTGAATCCATGCCCTTTTATCTTTTTCCAGTTCTCCTCCCCATCCCACTGGGGGCTGTGGGGCAGGGCATCAGGGTGAGTGAGCAGTTGTGTGGTACTTCGCTGCCAGCTGGAGTTAAACCACAACAATCCCACCTGGCATGCAGTGTGGGATTCTTAAAGGGTGAGCAGGTTCTACTGATCACTCCTTGCATGTCTAGTCACCAGATGAGTGTGTGGATGGGAATCAGGGAGTCTCAGATGGTGCTCCCTGTGGTAGAGATCAGCACCTCTTGTTCTTCAACCCTCAGCAACCCCACAAGAGAAGGGTCCTCCAAGAGACTGGGCAAGGCAATTTCCTCCAAGGCAGCTGTACTGAAAGCCTATCAAAGCCTTTTGGGGTCTTTGAAATACCATCTCTTGAGACATTCTGTGGCAAGGATGAGCATCTGGGAAATCACAGTGGGATGCCCTTGCCACTCATTCCCAGTGAGGCTAACTCCAGTTTCCAATGCAGTCAGCTGTTGGGAATCCACTGATATGTCAGACCACGGGAGTATAAGGCTGTCACAGATCTGGTATGTGATGTACCCTAATGCCATCAAGCTGTAAAAGGGCAGAACACATTTGTATTTCTGGAGTCACTTCATTTCTTCATGTTTTTAATAAAGTATGGTGTGTATTAAAGAATAATATCTGTTTATCTCCAATTGTTACTTAAATTTGTTAAGTCTTTAAGTTTTTTTATAATTTTTTCATCTAAATGATAACTTATATCTTCCTCTAAGCCTCTTGAGTTTTAAATAATGGGCATTCAATGAGCAGTGTGTTATAAAGGCAGCAGAATTTTCTGGTTACCCTTGTCACATGAGCAGCTGAACACCACGTTGAAAGGCTTGTAGGACCACATGCAAACTTTGTTAAACCTCTCTAAATTTCTTTCACCAAATCCAAAGAATTAGAAGACCCAAAGACTATTTTTTGGCATTCAGTTCCCAAAGTCCTGACAAAGTGAGCCTGTTACATTCATGAAATTTCCTTTGTGCTTTTAGCAAGCGAGTTTTATTTAAAGCTCCTGTGACTTCATAAGAGACCTGACACTATGCAAAAGGTGCTGCACTTCAAATAAGTCATTTAATCAAAATCCATTCCAAGTTTCCTGTGAATTGTTAGGCATGCTAGAAAGTTTACAGTTAATTTTTTAAGTGAACCACTGTTTTGTTGGAATGACCCCTAAATCAGATGTTAAAGAACAGAAATAAATACATGGAACTCAGTTTAATTTTCTTCACACTCACTGTCTGAAACAAACCACACCAACATGCCTTCTCAGCATCCTTTACATACTACTACAGTTTATTTGCTTGTCCTTTCTAAAACTGTACAGTATCATGTTTCAGTTTTTTAATACTTAGAGTATCTGTGAATTCTCTCCCACTTCCAAAAAAAAGCCTGCTGTTCATTGGCATTTATATTTCTAATAGAAATTGAGAACCACAAAAAAAAATTTAGTTTTAATTGTTATAATAATTTTGAGTAAAATATATTTAATCTAAGGTCTTCTATGAAGGCAATTGGTTAAGCCTTGAAGCTGAGCATTCAAGCTCAGTGGAGATGGAGCTTTCATTCTCAAGGGTTATTTCAAATAATATTTGTATTTCCAAATCAAACAAAACAAAATTATCAGAGAGTATATCTTTCTCAGAATTTCCAAATCTAAGGAACTTATCCAACCTTTCTATTTGTCCATGTGTATGCCAGTGTGTGGGAGTGAAGTTTCAAAATCAAATCTAAGCTAATGGTCTGTCTTCTGTTCAGAGGTTTAAAGCAGGCTGAAAAACTGTCTTTCAATAGCATTCAGATAGAAAGCTCCATGTCTGTTCAGATGTGCAAATATTGAAAGTATTACTTTTATAAAAGTACTTATTCTAAAATAAGTTTTGAGTAGGGAGTGAAGTATCACTTCCATAGGCTGTCATCATCATACAGTGAAATGATATGATTTTATTTACTATTCAGATTTATGGGAAATGTTTGAAATTAATTTCTAACACCTGAGTTCAGAATTTTCCCTAGGTATTGATTTGATGGTGAGCCTTGTACACTGGTGTTAAGGACTGTGACTATGTCTGTGAAGAGCATAGTATCTCATACCTGGATAGATCAGACAACTTCTGCAATGTTAACCAGTCTCTGTTTCCAGATGCAGAAGAAAGCTTCTCTACAAGAAAGATTAACCATGTTCTCAGCATCATTGAATTATTCAAACAGGACTTTCTTCTATGAGATCTCTCAGCAGTTATTCATATGCAGCCCAATCTTAAGCATGAGGTTTTTTCCGCATGCTTTTATTCCATGTTCTGAGTTTCAATAGTGAAATTAATCTATTAAAAAATGAAAGAACTGTTCTTATGTGGTTTATGATTAGAATTTTCCCGTTTTAAAAATGGATTATAAATAGAAAATTTCTGGATTATGCCGGCAATAAAAAAATAAAGTACAGTTTTGAATACTCCTGTCACTGGGAGTTTGGTCAATTTCTTCAAAGAAGAAAGAATGAATTTAAAATCCAACCCTCTTATAATGGTCGCGTGTCTTAAATTGCATATGTTTACAAGAGTAGAAATAGGAAATGCAACATTTCCAATTCTTAGTTATTGCATTCTTATTGCAAATCTGCATTATTATTAATAATTTTTAAATTAACATAATTTATAAACAATTCATAAATTTTGATGGTACTTCTTTTCCAGCAGAGCATTGAAGTGAACTGAATGAATGATGAAGAAAAAAGAAAAGGTATCAGTCACTAAGTAGAAAGTGCTACTGTCAGAGCAAAAGCAAGAGGAAAAAACCATGCAGTAAGAGCAGCAGGAGAAAATGAAGATGGGGAAATTGGTTTAAATAGGTTAAAAAATGACTTGCAATTACTCTGAAAATCACAGAGAACAAAATCTGAACAATTTTGCATTTTAAAGGTTTCTGTACTAACTTCATTTCTTTCAGCCACTGTTTTCAATTCTCACCTGCCACGAATTCTTTATTCTGGACATGATCTGAAATTGAATTATAAAAGACTCTGCTCTAATTCAGTACTTTGAATCCAATCGCCTGAAAAGCACTTCAACAAGGCACCCACTGTTATTATTCCTTCCTTGGGAAAAAGAGACTTATAGCTCTAGGAAACATCCCCATTTCCTGAGGATTCCATCTGACCATTATTGGGTAAAGAGACATACAGGATAAAAAAAATGTTGCATTTTCAGTGCCTGTGGAAACTATCTTTTGCTAACTCTGGGTTTTACCTATAACAGATTAGAAATCTTATGGAAGAAAATGTTGAAAATGTACTTTTAAAATATCATCTCACCAAATAAATTGCTTATTCCATTCTGTTAATTTATTGGGAGTTCAGAAATTCAGAAGAGAAGCTGTTTTAATTTTCTCTCAGATAAATCAACATCTTCAAGTGTGCCTTGCAGATGCACTGTTGTCAACTAATAACAGATAACCTTTCTAGTATACGACATGATAAAATGAAAGTAAATTTACATGTATAAGTTTATCTCACTAGAGATTTATGTGCTTTGTTTCCTTTGAATTTTTCTGTCACAACATTAAAGTTACCATAATTCTGTTCAGAGTAGGAGAGGCTGTTCTTTTTAAGACATGAAATTACTGGTAAGGACATTTCCTCTTCTTTTCATTCTTAAAACTAAAACTCAGAGTAAAGAACACAGTTTCATGTAACTGGTCAGATCACAAAAATTTCATTACCATGTTTAGTAGTTTAAAAACCTTAATTTACTTTAAATGAAAATGTAATGGAGGGACCAAACGATTTAGCAAATATGTAAAAACAGTGGATCTGTTCACAGCTATTAAGATGTATACATGACAAACTTTGTCACGTGTCTTTATGAGAAAGAAATCTGCCAAGATGATTTTGCATGTGCTCTCAATATCATAAAGTAACATTTGCTGTCTTTTTAGGCAGATAACATGCTGTGAATACTTTATCTTTCTGCTATAAGAATAAAAACTTTTACACATACACACACACTGGTATGATGAGAAAAAGGACCAGAGTGTCTTGTAAAATTATGTGGTGCAGGTGTGCAATATAGTTGGTAACTTTAAACCTAAAAAGAGCTTCTAACTTCAGCAGCATTAAATTACCTTACAAAGTGTGACATTGCAAACTAAAAAAGCTTAACTCTAACAACATAGCATGTTGGTTGCTTTTTACTTAACTAGAATTTCTAAACATGTGAAAGGCTCAGTCTGTGACAGAGCAGTACTTTGAGTCTGTGCTCTTAAAACACTTTGTCTTTGCATTTACATAGCATTAACACATTTATGGCATCACAGCATCATGAGTCCTACATTACAGAATAATTTGCTCTCAGGTGGTAAGAACCTGGACACAATAAAAG
>VZTN01027969.1:39863-58415 GCA_013400515.1 Erpornis zantholeuca
TTCTTTCCCTGTATTGTGACAGTTTAGGACCTTTGTAATTTAAATTAATTTCTGTAGTTTTCAACGATTTATAGACTTTTTCAAACTGTTTCCTTTTTTCCCTGGAAGCAACATTTGCCATTAGAATCCTGCAAATAACTATGCACGTGAGTCTGTGTCAACACCAACTGTGTAATTTTGCCCCAGCTACTCCTCCCCTCCATCCACATTGGCAATCTTGTTTATAGGTGTCAGACAAAGATATAGAAATTGACAGCTTTTGGAAAAAAGAATACTAATGTGTTTTTCACCAGTGAAACAAGGGTTGAGCAACAATGATGAAAATTTAGAAGACCAAAAATAGCTTATTTCCATACAAATATTTATCAAAAGCATTTCTTAATTTTTCTGTGTGAAGGTTTAGCAGTATTAATAAAAACAGTTCCAGGTCCTTTATCCATATACATATATGAACTTCATATTTTTCAGATAATTTCTTCATGAAGGTATTTCTAACCTGTTCAAACCTGTTTCCAAAAATAGAAACAAAAAATCCCTATTGTCGATAAAACCCATGAATGAACCTTGACTATATAAACATCCAGCTTTGTCTACATTTGTCTGCTTTAAGTATCGCAAGACTTTGTTTTCTCAGTTTGTTCCTCAGTAGCATACTCAAGTTAGATTCCTTAAACTACAGTAATTTTTGCCTCTGTGAAAATATCTCCTGACTGTCAAAAAGAAGTTTCCATTAGTTTACAGGTTTGAAATAGATTTCCTTAGAAGTTGACTAACTCTTAACAATTCAGTAACCCAGGCAATGCAGCTGGCATCTTGGAATTAAACAGTAAAAAAATTACTCTATCTCCTCTACAGATGTCAATTTGTTACCATAGAGGCATGAAAGGCTGATCATTCAGACCAGTTTTGTTTCTGAAACAAAAATGTTGTTGGAGTCTGATTATCAAAATAAGCACATGTATATGGAATTGCCTCAACATATTTTTGCACCTGTATTTTTCAGTACCATAAAACCCAGGAGAATAGGTCCTTTGCACTTTTTCACAAGCAGCAGTTTCTTCTTTCTTCCATAAAAAATAAAATTAACTTACACTTTATTAAAATTTTGCAATAATTAAGTTGGAAAGAAGATCGCAACTTCTGCAACCCAGTCAGCGACTCGTGATTACTGCCATGTTATCTGCAGCTTATCTACTAGGTGGCTATGATATCACATATTCAGTGGAATTAAAAAAAAATCTCTGTTGTCAGCAGGCCACAGTTAAACAATTGCACTGCCATTGACTTGCGACGTGGGGAGAGAGGACAAGACACAACTTAAAAAACTTGCTGTTGGAAAAATCATCTGAGAAATAAACTGGAGATGTCTGAGATTTATTTCAAGTGTGCACATCAAAAATTCTCCTATGCAACAAATTCAATTCTACTATGTTAAGAAACAACAGGAACTTCTGCCATGCACAGCGCCTAAACAACAGAAATGCTTTTTGTGGATGAAAGCAAAAGATCCTGCACAGATCCCTGCCTGCAAATTGCTGATGTTCCTGCTGGGTTTGGAACAGACATAGAGGATTTACCTGCTGATATGGTCAAGGAGACTCTTCACCTCTGTGACACTCAGAAAATGGTATGGTGAATGCAATGTGTTCCTTCTGCCTCTTAATGTTGTTTTTAAGATTACAAAGGCTGCAGTTGGAAAACTTGTTTGTTCATATTGATTTATACTCTCTCTATTGGTGTTTATGGCTGCCTGCTGGTTTACAGCCATATTCCACTCAAAGTATTAGAGCAAGGGAAAAAAAAATCTCCTAGTGTCATAGCTGTATATTCAGTACCTGGCTTGTTTTTGTTACTGGGAAAGATTATTTACTTATTCATTTGCTCACTAATGTCTCAGCTCATTTTTAAGAAATATTTTTTTTGGGAGTGCTATATTTGAGAAAGCAGTTCTTTTCAAATGAGCTTAAATTATAATTGGCTTTTAAAATATAACTTCCAACCTGTCTGCATTTCTTCAGTGTTGAAAAAGAGGCCGAGGTTTTCTATAGGATTTGTTACTTTGTTTATCCTGTTCACTTCAAATAGGAACCAGGAAAGCGAGAGTTTCAGAATCTTCCAGAGCAGAGTGCTTTGTACCTGAAAGAGGTAGGTCCTTGGAAAAAGTGAAAACCTTAGGATTTTTCCTATTTCAGGATTACTATTGAAATATAGCCTCCTGATGTCTGAGCAAATACCACATGACTGTAGGTGATGAGCTCAAATATCTTTTCCTATCTCTGAACTGGAAGAACAATCTCACTTCCATTTAAGACCAATAATGGGATCACTAGCCAGGGATTTTGATCTGTTTCTGCTTCTACTTCTCTGTGAAATGGAACTTTGGAATGGAATTAATTTGAGCATATTAGAATGCTTTCAGATATACCAATGTAAAATACTTTTGTGTCCAATGAAATATTATGTTCTCATTTAATTAGATAAAAAAAACAGTAAGAGACTTCTGTAAACTGTGTATGTATGTCTACACTTTATTTTGAAAAGCACTCTCTCATGTAATCCACTGATCCACATCCAATGATCACTGTGTGTGAAACAACTCTTTCAGCCTCTTCAGTCAGAAACTGTAAGAAGCTTAAGACAAAATAATATCCTGGAGCTTCATAGTCTTCCAGAAGTCAGGTCTGTTGTCACCTGAAAGCATTCTATGTGCTGCAAGTAACATAGATATTGCTGCCCTTACTGAAGTGATTTGAAATGTTTCCATGCTTTCCCTAAAAATATAAATTCTATTGATTGTTGCTGGGAAATATATTTAATAAATAATTTCAAATTTAATCAAATTCCCCAGTTTTCTGAAAACTCTCAAAATTTAGTCCCTTTCTTGGGATTTGTTTTAGGCATACATGATGTAGTGCAGTCTAGATATCCATCCAAGAACTGGAATAGAATACCTTATGGTCATTCTAAATAAAATTAAAAACAACAGCAAGAAAACCACAAACAAACAAACCCCCCCACAAACTGTTCTCAAGGAGACCTGCAATTAAAATATTGCTGATCCAAAAAATTTACTGAGTCAGTTTGGAAGTGGCACATGAAATCTGAACCTTTTCAGCTCCACCATTATTAATGTAAATTGGAAAATTCACTCAGGTAGTGATGGCAAAATACTGTAGCTATGGATGAAAGGTAAGCTATTCATTGCCACTGGGCTCATTTGTGTTGTTTGGAGACACTCCTAGGCATGCAATAATGAGAAGATGTTTTGCCCCAGAGCATGAATAAAATGGTGTTTCCAGAAATTGAAGGCAATGCATTTGGATTTCTGAAGCATGATTGCAGCTTAATCATTGACTTGGATGAGGTGAAGTTTCTTCTCAGCTTCCCCCCTAATTGTACAGAAGGACAGATACACAAGCTGATGTAGATAATGTGTACAGTGATAACAGGGTGGGCAATTCTTGCAATTTCAAACATGACAATTCTAAGTTAGTAGAAAATATTTTATCTTGTTGGTAGGACATTGTAACAGGCTGACGAAAGTGGTAGTGAATTCCTTGCCCCTACAGATATTCAAAATTAGATGACCTAAATAGTATCACCTGCTTGGTAATGGTTTGACTAAGGTAATCCAACTAGATGATCTTTATGCATCCTTTTCCAAACTAAACTCTTCTGCAATTACACAACTATTACACTCCACTCCTCAAAATTATGGCATTGAAGCAGATACGCACAAATGTTCTAGTATTTCCACCTCTCTATGGCATTATCTCCATCCTCTTTCTGCCCTTTGGCTCCTAGAATGGGGGTACCAGTCTTTGAGGGGAAGAATCAGCATGTGGCTGACGTAGTACCTCACGTTATTTTTTGGGAGAAATATTGAAGCTGATGCTTCCTTCTCTCTTGGGGTCTGCCTAGGGAACTTTGTCATGTTCGCTAACACTGTGCTTGTCTGCTCTTTTCTCACTGGTTCATGCTTAGGTATATCCAAATTTATTTTGTAATGTAAGCTTCACATATGTGTGGTAGTTGTTCTTTGTTCTCTTTTATCTCTGAAACAAGTTCCACTCGGCTCTCAACATGGCATTTCATTAATGACCATGAAATGGCCATTTGTGATCTCAGTTAACAGACCTGGAATCTCTGGTATTGTTCCTTCCTTGCACTTTCCAGGCCTCTGCAGTTATCCTATACTTGAACTTTCAGGGAGTCTCTGTTACAATCCTCTGTTTTTCTTCAACAGCCTTCAAGCTGTGGTTTCCTGATAGCATAACTAACATTTTATTAGCACACCTCATCACATATATCATTCTGTTCCAGGGTCACTGAATCATTCACTTTACAGAAATAATGAACCCTTCAAAGACATGTATCCACAGACACAGGTAGATACAATGCTCCAGTAACTTCTTGCAATGAGTATTTACTAGCTACTAAAGTATGTGCATTATCAAAATTATTTACACAATGAATAAAGTCAAGGTAAATCACAGCACCTTTTTTACCCCAGGAAAGAACAAGATTTGTCTCTTTGAAATGCAGCTTTCTCCACTCTTACATGTGCTATGCACCTGGACTTGCACAAAATGACAACACACAGCATTAGCCTGACCATCTCTATTTTCTGTCCTAGCAGTCTTCTCCCATCACACTTCTTATCAGCTTGCTACCTCTTTAGCATCCATTCTGCTGCTGTCAAATCACAAATTTATGAAGTTTTTGTAATTATAGAAGTTGTGCATGTTTGCAGAAGGATTCTATCCATGAATGCTTGTTTAAATTTTTTATGAATTTTCATTAAAAAATGAAATTAATGTGCTGACTCCTTTTCGGGTTCATTGTCTCTGGATTGTTGTCTGGAAGACTTACTTTTAAATCCAAGAATCCTAAGCAGAAAACTACAGACATATTTAGTTATTCCCAATATTTACTTAGTTATAATTATGGCTAAGAAGAACATCAAACACTGTCTAAAATTTCAGATGTCAAGAAATTCAAGCAAATGGGGCATGTTGAAACTATTCAAGATATTTATATCCAAAATTATTACCTCAGAATTATTTAGGATAAAAAAAGTTAGAGGGTACTTGTAGCAATTAAAAATATGCAAACTTTGTGAAATTATTTACCCTCAATTAGTTGTTCAGCTACAAATTCTCCATACTTCTTCAGAATTAGGTACATTTATGGCTAGCAGGCTTAATGGGAAGCCCTGTAGCAGGCAGAGCTAGACAGACCTCAGCCTGCCATAGCCAGTTCAGCATTCATATGCTAATGATTCCGACTCCCCTACCTGTATATTTGATAGTCTAACATGTTGGAGTGAATAAAAAAAAAGTAGTCTAGAAGATATTATTAGCACAAGAATGAAGGACTTAAAACCACATTTGGAACAGACCACCAGCAGTACTGAGAGTGACTAATGACACTGTATTTGAGAGACAGCCTGTAACATGATGTGATATGATTACAGAGGCTGTCAGATGCCTATTTATAGATTGATTAGGCAGGAACATATAACTAGATGTGAATTGATGCAATGGACTGAGATATATACACCATATCATCAGAACGCTACAACAATGGCACTTTTCACAGAGTGGAAAAAAGCGTTAATGGATTTCAGGACTCCTGAATCTTCGTGTCACTACTTGTAAATAAGTTTATACTCCTAATTTTTACTTTAGGGTCTAACTGAATTATTTAGAGCAATTCTTATGATAAAGATATATGTGAGCTTTGATGTTTAGTCAAAGGATAAACTTCTATTATTAAAAAATGTGCATCCTATTTAGCATTTGGGGTAGATAGCATAAACCACAGTATATCTCTTTTTTTCTTCTGAATAGAGTCCATGAATATAACATTCCCTGACTCTCAGACTCATTTTCTGACAGTAGGTATTGCAAGTTATTCTTAGACTTTCTCTGTAATTCAAACACTTCAAAAAGTTATGAATATTTGGGGTTTTTTAAAATTTAAATATCATGTTTCATAGATGTCCAGGATCAACACAGAAAACAAAAAATTAAAGAATACCATAGAGTGCAGCTAGCTGTATGTTTGCCAGATCTAAACCCTGCATGATCTTCCCCATCTCTCTTTGTACTTTTATAAATCTCAGAGAACTTCCAGAATTCTGTTTTACTACTCATAGATAATGTAGTGCACTGAAGGAAAGAGTTTTAATGACCCTCAAACTACCAATTTCCAGTATACAATATTTTGAAAGTTTAACATAAAACAACTGGATAACTTTAATTGTGACCCCGGCTTCTGATCACTGATTTGCAGTGATCCCAGTTAGGTTAGAATAACTTACATGCCATGTTTATGCCAAAGATGATAATAATCTAGCCATTGAGAAAATTACTTAGATTATATGACTTGAAAAAATAAAGACACAGATGTATGCACTCATTAGATCAGTGACCCCAACAACTTCCTGAAACTCATTGCAATAAGTCTAATAAAATGTGCAAATCAAAAGGTGCTTCTGAGACATTCCCCCAGTAAAGTGAAATAAACTTACAGAATCTCTTGGGCCAGAGATAAAAGAATTTATTACTTCTGATATGATTATTAATTTAATTATTTTACATAAAGAAAACTACATGCTTAACTATAAACATATCCTAGAAGCTTTAGATGTTTACTGGTTCAAACAGGCAGCCAAAGTTCCTTGATGTAGATACTGTCAGAGGGTTTCTGAATCAGCTGATAGCTGAGCCTGACTTGGAGCAGAAAGCAAGAATATTTCATAGAATCATAGAAACATTACATTTGGAAAAGACTTGTACAATCATCAGGTTCAACCTCTGGCTGGCCAAGTCCACCAATAAACCACATCCCTGAGCACCACATCTATGCTACTCATAATTGCCTCCAGGGACTTCGGCTCAGCCACCTCCCCGGACATCCTGTTCCAATGCCTGAAAATTATTTTAGTGAATAATTTTTTTCTAATATCCAACCTTAACTTTCCCTTGGGTAATCTGAGACTGTTTTCCCTATCTGCTCTCTCAAGCATCATAAGACTTGTGCTCCAGCCCCTTCACCAGCTTCACTGCCCTTTTCTGGACTCACTCCAGCTCCACCTGAGTGTCCTTCCTGAACTGAAAGTCCTAGAGGAACTTGAGTGTGTGGCCTCACCAGTGCTGAGTACAGGGGGACAATCACTGCCCTGGTCCTGCTGGCCACACTATTGCTGACACAGGCCAGGATGCCATTGGCCTTCTTGGCCACCTGGGCACACCCTGGATCATGTTCAGTTTCTTTTGTTCAGCCTGGAGAAGGGCAGACTACAGAAAGACCTTAAGGTAGCCTTCCAGTACTTAAACAGAGAATACGAGAGAGATGGAAGAGGGACTTTTTCAAAGGGCAGGACAAGGCTTCAAACTTAGACAGTATATTTGGATGTTAGGAGGAAATTCTTTACCGAGAGAGTACTGTGAGACACTGGAACAAGTTGCCCAGAGAGGTTGTAGATGCCCCATTGCTGGAAGTGTTCAAGGCCAGTTTAGATAAAGGATTTGAGTAACCTGGTCTAGTGGAAGGTGTCCCTGCCATTGACAAGGGGATTGGAACTGGAGGATCTTTAAGGTCCCTTCCAACTGAAACCATTCTATGATTCTATTCACACACGGATGTATTAATATAAACCTCAAAGTATCTGTGGCTCGAAAAGTTGTATTGAAAGTTCTGGGACATGCTGTGATTCTATATAGAGCCTAGAAACCTACAATAAAACAGGCTGAAAATTCACCTTCTTTGAACACAAAAGAGACAATATCACAAGGCAGATTAAACCACTTTAGCTTTCCAAGCAAAACACAGAGATAGACAGATACTGAATGCAGAGGTTACCAAGATTAAATGCCAATTAGAGGCTCTTACTAGCTGCTGACAGAATGTACCTAAGAGAGACACATCTTGAATCCTTGTAAATGCGTAAATCTTATCTGGCACATAGCTCCAGCTTTAAGATTGATAATGCTGTATAATCTCCAGGAGAGAAGGAAGGAAGGAAGGAAGGAAGGAAGGAAGGAAGGAAGGAAGGAAGGAAGGAAGGAAGGTTGGTTCAATTCTCACGCCGGCCTGAAAGGTCTCTAAATTTTATCAGGCTGTTCCTAGTCTCTCTCCTGCCACTGAACTCCATAGAAAGTGTTGACTCTTCTGATGCACTGGTGAATAAATATTTTACATGCAAAATAGTTCACCTTTCATTGAAAAAAATAACTAATCCTTCATTTAGAATGTTCTAAAATATATTATCTAACTTCAGATCTATTAAATGAAAAATTAATTATGCTTCTTGCATTCTTTCAGTGAAGTTGAGCATGTTCTTAGCTTGCTTTCCTCACAACTCCATGTGTGAGAGGATGTGTTTATATTATCCCAAATTTTCCCCAGGAATCAGCCAATCATGTTTCTAAACAAGAAAAAAAATTGCTCCACTGATGTCCAGGATAGTATTTCTGCTGTTTATCTTGCTCATTCATCTCTGGACCTTAATTGGCACAATGTCATTGTTATTGCAGATAAGCCAGCCTTTGACAACATCAATCATCAGCCAGATGTTCTTTCATGTTTGTGAGCAGAGTGTCCTCCCCTTGTTGCTTTATCCATCATCTGTAGCACAAAACTCTCTTTAGTACATTCCAGAAATCTTGCTTCTTCTGCCACCTCTTCTTTATCAGGATTTATGGGTAGTAGACAACTACTGCAATATTATCTGTGCTGGTCTGTTCTCTAACCCATGCCCACAAGCTTTCCATTGCTCCATCTTGTGCCTTAGGGGAAAGCTCCAGGCATTTAAGTGACCCCTTTGCATAGAGCACAGCACCTCCTCCTTGCTTTCCCACCCTCCCTCTTATGAACATCCAGTGCAACATTGCAGCTAGGAGAACTATCCCATAATGTTTCCATAACAAAAGTCATAGCTTCAAATTTCTCTTGCTTGTTCCCCATTCTACATGTGTATATAGACATTTGAGATGAGCCCCAAATCAAGCTGCTTCAACAAGGAAGTTGGAGATGTTCTCTGTCATTCTCTGCCCAGGATGAATATCCTCTGTCCCTTACGCCTCTGCTTCTCTTCAGGATGTAGTGATCTTACTCCTGACTTAAAGCCTTCCTCATGAGGATAAGAGGCCTTTGCAAACAGTGCTTGCAAAGTGCTGCTCCACACTGCTCTCACTCCTTAAAAAGGCTCCTGGTGTCATGGAAGGCTGCAACACCAGACAGCTTACCCCTAGCAGGATTGCTGGTTTGCACACAGAGGGGAAGCAAAGGGTAACAGTCCGACAGCCTGACAAACTGCAACATCACACTTCCAGGACCCCAATGAACGACAGATCTCCCAAGATAACAGGCCAGGATGGCAACTTCCTGCCACAGTTCTCTGCAGAAATGAGACTCCAAAAACTATCATTCACCTTTTCCACCTTGTGTAGACATTAGGTTCATCAGCTGGCCCTGACAGTTCTTGCTTGTGTCCCCCGGTGCCTGACACTAAGCCTATTCCACAGCAGTGGGTTTGAAGGTGGATTAGGAGCATTCCTTCTGCTGCTAGGAGTCATCAGTCAGCTGCCAGCCTTCCCCACCGCAGCAGCCACCCTCCGTTCATACAACTGGGGCCCCCAGTTTCTCTTCTCCCTCGCTCTGTGTGGCTCAGGTTTTCCTGTAGATCTTCCTCAAAGCCCTTCTCAATCTCGCCTCCACTTTTCTGGCTGTTGCAGGCCATCCGTGTCTCTCCGTGGCCGGAGCAGCTCCTGCGGGAGCAGCCCTGGGGTGTGCCAAGGGCAGTGCGAGCCCCCACGGCTCCGTCCCGCACTGCCCTGTGCGGCCTGTACTGCCCAGCACGTACAGAGCGGCTGTCCGTCCGTCCATCCGTCCCACGGGGCACCGCCTGGTGACAGTCCCGCGGGGGCTGCAGCCCTGCCTGTCTGTCTGTGTGTCTGTCTGCCTGCCTGGCGAGGAGAGCCGTCACTGTGGCAGCGCACACGGAGAGCTGCAGGCGCCCCGTGCTCACTCCGGAGCTGCCGCAGGGACAACGGCGGCTGTGGCGCGGCCCATCCTGGCCTTCCTGACCTCCCGGTGCGCGGCGCCCTGAGGAGAGACAGGAATCTGCGACCTACTTTTGTTGGACAGGAAAGACATCACCCATTACCATGGCTGCTCAGCGTTCCACATTCACCCACTGTTGATTTCTTCTAAGGCAGCTGGCATTGGATGGAGGCTCATGGACCGCGGCCCAGCCAGGCTTGCTCACACGCTGCAATGTAACCTGCTCCTGGCTCAGAGAGGACTGCTCCTGAGCAATGACAGTATCCTGAGCTAGCCCCAGATGATCTGAATAGCACTGAACTCGCCTGTATAAAATGCATGAAGAATTTTAAGCATCTTTGTGCATTTTAGCTGCATAATTCACCACAGAAACAAATATCTGATTCCCTGCAAGAGGCAACAGTTCGTGCCAGCCACTAAAGGGAAGGAAAATGTATCGTGTGTGAGCAAATGTTTGCACTCTGAGGTTTAAAGCATTTCCTATTGCCAGGGAAACCATCACACTTTGCCTCACATCTTTAAAGCGCCTAGCTCAGCCAAATCTTGATCCTGGTGGAAGTCACACTGTGCTAGGAAAAGAGAAAAGCTAATAATAAAAATGAGGAAGATAATAATAAATACACCGTAAAAAGATAAAAAGCAAATTAATGAGGGAAGAAGACAAGAAGACTGTGTTGAAAAAAAAATAAAATACCATAAAAATAATTTCAAATTGCACATATTTTTCTAGTAGTTGCCTGTTTTGTAACTCTACTGTCTACAAACTTTATTTGTCTAATAATGAGAATCTAAATTCTCAAGAGATATAATTTAGCACAGCTTCAAATATTGCAGTGAACATTATGATTCTAAGAATTGTGGGATACCTGTACCACCTGGACCTTTCCTTTGAGTCACTGTAGCACCACAGTTACATTTAGAGACCACATCTGGTCTCTGGGATTGAGTTCTGCAGATGGGGCTTTGGTTAATACATATGGTGCATTAACCGTATTGGCATTACCATATGGAGATCTGGACCTGAGGTACCAGAGCTTCTCTTTTCACCATCAGGAGTTCATAAATAGTGAGGAAATGTAATCAACTCAAATAGTATTTTTAAATGAAGTTTCTGCTTTCCTTTTAACATTTTAAGTGAAATGTTAGGTAAATTGATTATTAAGATAACAAGATTTCTATGTACCAACTTTCCTGAAGCCAAACTAGGCTTCATTTTCCTCCAGTTATATTAAACTTCGGATATATCTGATTGCAAAATTTCTGCCTTTGTAAGGAGACAGTTTCTTAAGGCAGTCAGATACTATATTCCTCTTTCCAGGCTTCTCATAATTGCTGATCAAAAATTTGCTTGAACTGCGTGGGACTGCAGAATCAAGGAATGATAATGCCATTTTTCTTCATAACTGTCACTGAAGTCTTATAGGTAAATTTGTATGAGAAATCACCTCTACTTCTTTGCTGTTTTCACCTGGGAAAACTAATATGTTGTGTAATCCCACTGAATGTGTGACATTTATCTGTATGATTGTGTGGACTTGCTCCAGCTGCACTGAGAGGGTCTTACGCAAGTTATTGATGTATCTTGGTGAAAGAGAAGCTACAAAACTCTACTGCATATCAAGGCATTAATAGGAACAGAACATACTAGGTTGTTCTGATGCATTTTGATTGAGAAGAAAGAAGAGCATTCTCTTCTAATTTAATGAACATAGAACAAGAAATGGATAATTTTCATGTCATAGGAATTACCAATTTCCATTCAGTAAACTGGAAAAAATGCAGTTTTACCATTCCTATAAAATCATTGAAACATATTCACTTTAGATGTGCTTTTTTTGTCTCCCTATGCATGCACACATGCATTCACATTCACAATTGTGCTACGAAGACACTTAAGAATTAGTAAATACTACAGCATTGTATTACTGTTATTAGAAAACAGCAATGAGACAAGTACTCCTTTCCAACTTTCCAGAAGGAAGAATGCTTTCCTTGCCTGTGGAGAATGTTGAGTATAACATTTAAGATAACAGAACCTAAGAAACAAAGGCAAGATCCTTCACTGCCTTTAATATTTCCCTAGGAAACCCTGTGTATATATCAAATTCAGTAAGTGTGAGCAAAATCAGACTTTTTTCTCCGTTAAAATATAATTTTGTTTTCTTTTGATATCCTTTCCAGCCCTACATCGAGTCAGCCACTGGAAACTCTCCGTCATCTTAGCTTGACACCTGAATAGAATTAGAAAGTAGAAAATTCATGGGAGGACAAAAAATAACTTGTATTATCAGCTGCTTCATTAGATAGCTAGTTATCAGAGTAAGCTCTGGTGCATGGGAAACCTCCTGCTGCTTTTTGGGCCTGCTGCTGATAGCAGTAACCGACTTTGTCCTCTTGATATGCCTCCCTAGAAATTTCCAACCTACAAATGCTACTACTATCTACTCACCTCTGCAAGTGTATTTATAAGTACAAAAGAGACACTTCTCATCATCCATGAAGTAAGAAGCTGACCTTCACAGTTTTCTAGTAGTGAACAAAAGGATGTGAGGCATCCACAGAAAAGAAGGAAAGTGGATTAACTGAAATCTTCTGAAAGGTCTCTTACCCTGATTATCCAGGTTACAGCAAAGCAACTTTTTTGGTGTTTATATAAGTTCTAATAATAAAGGTAAACAAGAGCAACAAACCTTTTTCTTGTTCATCTGTGATTATATAATCTAAAAATAGTGTGACAATGTTTTCAATTATTATTTGCATTTCACTTAACTCGCAGTATGGGACCAGAGCCCTTTTGTTCTAAAAACAGCATAAACCAAGTTTTCTAAAGGATATAATCTGTCTCATGTGCTAAGAGCATAGGGCATGGAGAAGGAAAGCAGACATAAAGGTATGTGAAATATCTTTCCTGTGACAGCAGAGACATCACAGTAGTTCAAAAGCCGGTTCCTACCAGTTCTAAACATAGGATGAGGAAATAGGAGAGGGTCAGGAATCTATCTCTGAGTGGGAGAAAATGTGGGAAGAAGAATAAGAACTCCAACCATCCTTTGTCTTCCCAATGCCCTCCTGGGCAACCTCATGGAGAATGTAATATTTATTATGAGACACAGCAAAGGAAAGGGTGGACAGGAGGTGAATGGGGCCAAAGTTTGCCTGCAGTTCACAGTCCATAGGCTGTCAGCTAAGTTATCCTCCTTCTGACTATCCTTTCTCTGTGTATAATAATAATAATAATAATCCAAGTTAATTTATGTGGATTAAATTCCTGTGGATGCACTTGAAAATCAAATTTGCTGAACAGAGATCAGTGTCCTCAGTTAATGCATTTGAAGATGTTGGAACAGCAACATAAATGCACATGGACTGTAGAAGGTTTAGGGATCACTGACTATAGAGGAGACAATGAGAGCACAGTGTCTATCAGCAGCTACAGATGGCATGTGATGAGAGAGTTCCAGCTACAGATGGATCTCAGGCTGTAAGGATTCGAGGCACAGGTATTGATTGGAAGAGAATGGAATATTGTTACACTCAAGATAGCTGGAATCTGAATAGCAGGTACTTGGGAATGAAAGCGAGTTGTGATGTGGTTTTGCTTACACTGGAGGGAGACATGAGAAAGGAGCATGACTCTCTATGGAAACCAAGTTAACAGAGTTGTTAAATGTCTCTACAGAGAGTTTTTTAGGAATTGGACCTTTCATTTTCCCTGATTGTGATCAAGATTGAAAACACCCACACTAGCTAGTTTACCACGAACTTAAGGGGCTAATAAATCAGGCTAGACTGACCAAAGACTCTGCAATTACCTACCTCCCAGGACAATTCTAAGAGATAATGATGACTGTGGGATGTTATCATACATGTGTTGGCATCACCAGAATTTAAAAAGATCTGTTTTAATAGTTGCTTGCTGATATGGCACAAGCCACACCCTGAAGGTACGGAGCCTCTTTACACTGAAATACAAAGCAGCACCCAGAAGCAAATTTTCCATATTGTATATGATTGAATGAAGACCTAAACAAGACCACATACACAACCAGGTAAGTCCCTATGGAATATTTAGCTAAACATTAACATATAGGAGGAATCCTTGACAGAATATCTAGATACTTTTTGTTAAAATCCCACACTTTCCCAACAATCAGGAATGCTGCTTGCTTGATCTCATAGACCCTGTGAGATTTTTCACTTTACCCTAACATGACATTTAGGATAATTGCACTAAGGCTGTTTCTAGAACAAGAACTAACTGATTAATCCATTGGCACATTAGGAGAGACAGCAGACAGGGAGCAGCAGGTATTGTCTTTGCATGCATTTATACAGCCTTATAAACACATTGATGATAGTTTTGTATGTCTCATTGGCATATGGATCAATGAATATAAACTCTAAACAAGCATTACTAATGTCCAACTTCTGTTATGACATATTGTGATAAAGAGAGGGGCATGTAACCTGCATTTTGTGCTCCTTTGACCTTGCATCATCTCTCCATGCCTTATTTATTTGCTAAGCTAACAGGAAATGTTATAATCCATAGACTATGAAGCTGTCAAGTTCACAATATATAAATACTGGGGTTTTGTTCTTGATTCTACTTGATCAGTTGCAAGAAATTAGAGCTCGTATTAGCTAGGAAGAGGTCTGTTTTTCTCTAATAAGATTTAAAAAATTCCATACAAGTTTGGGTGTCTTTTGAGCACAACACAATGTAGCTACATTAATTTTCTTTTGTTGTACCCCCAAGTGTAATCATACAATGATATACTTGTTCTTCTTTTACGTTAGAGCTCTTTGCTATGAATTTTTGTGCTTAAAAGTTCCATTTTCGTAAGAGAGTGATATTCTTTCAGTTTTTTAACATGGAATCCTAATTTTAAGGGTGAAATTGCAAATGTTCCCTGATGAATAGAGCATTAATGAAATATGCAGGGTACTATGTGCAGATGACTGTGACTCCAGTGCTATGTGCATACAGACAGCTTGGCCTAGATTCATTCTACTTAGCTGCTTTAATGTACATGACTAAATTAAGAGCATGATTGCTGTAGGCTGTCTGTGTTTTTAATAGAGAGAAATGAGCTGTTTCAGATATTTCTTTAAAGGGTATGAAATCTGAATCAGGCTCTGAATGTGCCTCTACCCATTGAACAGAACCTCAGGCAACCACATGTCCAATTTAGGACTAGGGATCTAATGTTAAGATGTAATGCAGTTTATGGTGGGAAGACTTCAGACCAAGGTTGCTACATATCATTTGTATAGCACATAGAACCAGTCTTCTGTTAGAAACGCAGAGTCACACCTCTGGAACATGACAGCAAGAGTCTAAGACAAGTGGAAGAGAAAATAAGACAAGTGGAAATGAATAGCCATACCTAATTTAAAAATATATGTCTGATGTCCCCTGGAGGTGATAGATAACTTTATTATATCACATCTTCTATGTGTTAGGAAAAAAGCAGATATATGACAGCTGACATGATTTGGAATTTCAAAAGTATACCTTTTGTGCATCCTATTCTGAGGATAATTAGATTTTTCTGGACAGCTTCACTGTGGTTATTCTACTGTATAAAAGTAGAGTAATCCTGCTTTTATGTTATTATAAGTATCCTAAACCATACATTTGAATAATATAGGAATTTGAAGAATTATTTTTGTATCTGTGGCACAGGATTTTTTCTTTACCAGTTGGTGTGTGTTCTTTACCTGGTTTCCTGTTTAAGCTACCCATCTTCAGTGATCTTATTCAGCACATAGATGGAAATAAGGAAATTTAAATCAAACTGCCAGGGATGAGGTTGCAGTGAAAGAATATAAAGTATGACCCATTTCTAGAAAGAGCTTAGAAAGTTGCTTCACATGATGGTAANATGGTTGTATGATAAAATAGGTCTGGATTTTTTTCCAACAGAGTATTTAACTTACTTCATTTGAATGTCATCAGTATTTTTATGAACCTTGAGCTCACCTTCAGATATTACTTAACTTGCTCTGTTGGCAGTTACATGAGGAAGAGGAATGTTAATATTCAGTTGATGCCAACCTTTCCTGATTTCCTGGATGCTTAGTGTGCAATGGGTCCTGTTTCTCTGGGAAAAATGCCCAAATGGTAAAACTTAAGTTTTATACGTATGGGAGAAGAATGGGAGTAGCCCATGCACAAACATCTGCACATAAATATACATAGTCTTTGGCAGACCAGACACACAGAGAATTTTTCCAAATCAGAGCCTTTCATGCAGTGTTTTTCATTTCATTAATTTACAAAAATTTTATTAATGCTTATGCATTTATCAATAAAAGCTCTGCTTGTAAAACAGACTGAGATTTGTGAATTATTCATATTGCTCCAAAGCCTTCCTTGCAATTAAAACCTTTTTTTAAATATCTTTTCTAAATCTTGAGGAATATCCTCTGGCATGCTTCCAATATCCTTGATTTAACACCTGTCTGAAGGTTTTATGCCACAACATAATGATCCTGTCTCCAGATAGGATTAATCTCTTTATATCAGTCAAGAATGTCTTGTGGAGTGGCCAGAAGTTGGCAACAATATAGTTCTTTTAGGAAGATAACACAAGTAAAGGGGAAAGTGGTGACTTTAAACAGTTGGACACCTTCTGGTTCTGCCCAGATCATAAACCCTTAGATCGCTAATCCTAGTTTTCGATTTTTGTCCCAGGAACTACTCCTGGTTGTGAACTCAATCAGTAACTTAAATTTCTATACTGAATGATACCATATGTATAGAACTCCACTCTACATTTGCAGTATTTGCCAATGTTCCAACAGACTTCCAAGAAAATATTGAATTAAATTAAAAGAAAAAAAAAGGAAAAAAAAAAAGGAAAAAAAAAGGGGAAAAAAAAGGAAAAAAGGAAAAGAAAAAAAGATAAAGTACTGCTATAGACATTATAGAGCAGAGCTCCTGACATGATTTCCACCATCTGAATCTCATGAAGAATCTATTCACTACTCTCTTACATGTTACCAGTACATGGTTCACATTGCTGAATTGTCATGGTTTTTTGGGGTTTTTTTCTCACCAAAGATAGACAAAATGGGTTTGGAAACAGAAAAAAAACCCTGTGGCTCTCACTTCTTTAAAACTGAGAAGTGTTTTAGAGATTCCTGAAAAGGTTCTAAATCTTACAGATTATGGGACTGGTCTTTATCGCCCCAGGCTATCAGAACTACTCATGCTAACATGGAATCCAGGTTAGAGCTCAATTAAGATACCTGATGATAGAAATCTTAAACCTAGGAAGTTCTTAAGCTGCTCACACACGAAGACCAAGAGAATCTTCTGAAAACATTGTTTGGCAAATGCAAAAAGATACACAAGTCAGGAAATCCTAACGTGACCATGTTGTGGTTTTTTTGGTTTGTTGGGTTATTTTTCTCCCTAAAATACTTAGGATACTTCAACAAGCACAGATTAGTTTTTCAATTCTGGTTCAAATACATATTGATAAAGATATATATAGATATATAAATGATATAGATATAAAATGTGTATACATATATATAAAAACCCAAATATATATACAGATAAGCCATTTTGTAACTGTGGTACTCAAAACAGTAAAAATAGAAACCATTTTATTTCTCTCCTCATTCTAAGGCTTTATGTTAACTCCTAGTGAGGCAAATGGAGTAGCTTTACTTTATTAGAAATGAAACAACCTCCACTAAAAACGACATATTTTTGAAAAGAACCAGAAAGCATTTTAAAGCCTCTGGCTGACAGATTATTCCTCTTGGCATTTTTCTAGGGCAGAAGAATTTTCTTTCTAGGAGATTCCATGCAACTTGATTATTCTTTTAAGACAAATAAGCATGATAAGGAGTAAAATGAACAAATGTAAATTGTATCTGATAGGTTAGTATCTGTTCAGCAAAATATCTGAGTGCTACCCAAGCAAAGTATCTGAAGTCAGAGATGTGCAAAAACCTTTGAAGCCATTTCATCAGGTACAGAATTATGAACTATTCATGGCTAAATTCTAGTTCAGCAAGTTTTGGGTAAATCCTGATTTTTTAAATCAATAGACCTTCAAGTTTTCAGAGCCAGTCATGGAAAACACCATTAATAGTCACAACATTGATGCAAAAAACCCACGTTCTTAAATTAAATGTGTACTTTGGGAATTTGTATTTTGCAAATACCACAGTTAAGAAAAGAAAAGTTAAAATGCAGAAGTTGTCCTGACAAAATAAACAGCTTACATCAAAATTTAATTGAGCCAAGTACTTCTAGGTTTTGGTACAGATGTTCTTCATCATGAAACCTGAAACACCATCCTGCCGAATCACAGTAATTTTCTGACCTATATCCATGTTCTACAGAAAGAGGAAGGGAGAGAGGAGGTTATGCCTCTGTCTCATCTTCATGTTTTAAAATGATGTTGCCAGAAAACCTATCCAGCCAGATAATATTCCCAAATTCTACAAGATATATGA